>BSQZ01000001.1:28892257-29024757 GCA_033239005.1 Lamellibrachia satsuma | reverse complement strand
CCTCGTTGTCGATGTTGATTGTTGGCAGCACAGCTACGGGCCTGGCCGATGGCGTTTGTCTGTATGATGCTGATGATCAGCACAAACTCTTTGCAGGCGTTGGTCGGTGTGAGTTGCTAACGCATACGTTTTAGCGCATCATGTTTAGTGCATGTGACATGTTGGTCCTTTGATATTAACATGAAGTAGATTTGAGAAAGTGTCTGATTATTGACAATGACGCTGGCGCATTAATATTTTACAGAGTCGTTCGAACGTAATCATAATCACGTTTGCGTGACGAGTGAAAGAGCTGACAGGTTAGCGTTAAATAATGTATTTTTATGTTTTGTATGTAAGCCTATTCACTTTGAAGGATGTACTGAAATACTGCTACTATTTTAATCATTATGCGTTCCATGATAAGGAAGAAATTAGTATTTCTGACGTAGGCTTTTATCAAATAAACCCCATTGTACGTCTTGTGGTTGCGGGGGAGGGGGTTCAATTCTGAAAACAAGTTTGAACTGTCCAGCAGGAACATGTGAGCATGTAGTCCTAATAATCTGATTTCGTGCCCAAAGACAATGATGGATGTCATTAGATTAAGATGAGAACGTAATGGAATTCTCTACCATAAATACGTAGTTTAGCTGGTGTAATTTCATTTATAAAATATTACATACGTCTTGTTTTATCCCAGGCTTTGGTCCTTTGGGTAACTGCTGAACATTTCTTGCTGTTCGCCATGGTTCCAGTCATGATAGATCTTGCCAAGGCTTTGGCAAAGGACAGGAAAGCATTAGCCGCCTTAACAATCGACCGCATCTCTGCATCCTAGAAAATGACAATGGACTGGCAGAGACCATTCACCATCGTACTGTTCAAAACATGAGGCTGTTACCCTTTTCACTGAATATAGATTAGAGTCTTCCAAGAAGATACGTACGCACTCTTCGCCAACCCTGTGTAGCAGGCATTGCCTCATCCGTTGCCGTGGATGACGACCAACGATGGAAGAACTGTGTTGACCTATGTTTAAAAACAAAATTGGCAAATATCTCAGAAGGGCGGGTTAAAAATGGTTGGATAAGCCAATGGCTTCCTTGTCCATATGCCATCTGGACATTTTGCCTTGGATGACAATCTGGTAAATTGTGTTAATTTTATCTTGTCCATCTACTGTATAAAACACACATTTATTTACTAGATTCAACCAGTTAGTGTCCAGGGGTTGTTGAACTGGTTCAATCTGTCAATAATGCCCACGCACTATCATATCGCTGCTGCAATCACCTCACTGGAAGCGTGGACACGTCGTGCGTTATTGACACGTTCAGTCTCCAAGTAACATCATTATTCGCACTACCATGAATATTTGCACACCGTTCGTTTCTGCAAACATTCCCGCAGGTGTCTGATATAGGAGGGATCGATTTTGTTCGCCCGTGAAACTTCGTTCGTGGTTGCAATAACACTAATGCGATCGATGTAACGTGTGGTTCTCGATGGAACTGAGCTTCAGGTGTTATCGCGTAACCGCCACTCACCAAGTTAATTCCTGTTTCTTAACACTTGGTCTTACGTTCAGGTGGGCACTCGCCATATTACATTAGGAACAGATGTGTGATACAGGTATGCGTTCGTACCGTAGTGATTTATTTATAGCTGCACATATCTAAGCCAAACTTGACGATAATATAAACTGAAGTCCTGGTGCACCACAGCCACTCATCGGACGAACGCGTATAACTGCTTTATTATAAGTTCAAATTAAATATAATAATAATAATACTTGTTCTTCATATAGCGCTTTTTAGGTAAATGATTACCAATCAAAGCGCTTCACATAATAAAAGTTATGTTTGAACTAAATGCTCAAAATATTAAGTAAATTAAATTAATTGAAATTAAGCTAAACACAACATTTCTCGAGTGCTAAAATACAGATTAAAAAATGAAAATTAACACCAATGCTGTGAAATAGAAAGTAATGTCGCTTATATGTAGAATTGTAGCTTAAAAGCTCAAAACATTCAATACATTAAATAGATTAAGCTAAAACATAAGATATTTAGAGTGTTGAAACACAGTTTCAAGCAATGAAATTAATAACCAATACTGTAAAATAGAAAGTAATGTCACTTATATGCGAAAGGAAGGCAGGTAGTGCAGGCGAAATAGGTGTGTCTTAAGTTTTTTTCGAAAAGCCATTAATGTTCCTGCAGATCGCACACATTTCGGCAGGTTATTCCACATTCGTGGGCCTGTCACTGCAACATTGCTCTGTCCGATCGTTTTCTTTGACATTGTCACTTTAAGGAGTGTGGTGTCACATGATATATTAATATAGGTATTCGCACACCTGTTTGCTTTATTACAAGTGGCATCTCGTGTTCTTGACCTTTGTATTCGTCCACCACTTGGATTTGCATATTTTGGATATGTTAAAAGCTTCCGCAGAGAATGAGGAGGGAGAAGAAGGAGTCCTGTGTGAAGAATCAAAGTCGCAAGAAGAAACTCGTACGACGAGATCAGGTCGTGTAGTGAAGATGCCCGTCAGGTATCAAGAGTAGCCAGTTAGACCACCTGCCAGCCAGAGGGCAGAATAACCCCTTCAGGTGATTGAGGTGCGGCCGTCTACCCGTATCCTCAGTATAGCCTAAGATTATTATTAAGAATAGTTAGAAGTTAGCCAGACAACTTGTAATTACTTAGACCACCTACCAGCCAGAGGGCAGAATAAACCCTTTGGGTGGTCGAGGTGCGGTCGTCTACCCGTATCCTCATTGTAACAATAGCCAGTTAGAATTTAGTCAGATTAACGGTACCTGTTAACCACTTTTGTACAGCCTAAGTGTAGGCTAATATTGACTCCATGATCGAGGCATGACAGGTGAATGGACATTATATAATGCTGTATATCGTCCACGAACATTCTATGAACTGTTTGTCATGCATGTCTAGTTAAATAGTTCTGTTTACTGTTGTTAGATGTTCATATTAATGTTAGCGTTCATTCTTAGCTTTACTATAACGAGGGGGTGTAGTGATATTGTAATGCATATGCTATAAGCGGCTGGAAGGTCGTCGTTGTGCTAGGGGGCTCAGGTTGGTTGGCTAAAGTAGCTTTGATAATCATGTGCTAGTCATAAGCCTAAAGTAATAAAATCCTTGTTTACATACAACCATGTCTCACCACCTAATACTTCAGTGGTGAGCGTTCGTTCAATGCCACCAGTTCAACAATATAGTGCAGTAGCACAGAAAACGTCAACTTTACTAACTCATCGATATAAATCACACATCACACGGAATTCTGACTCTCATATGGACTTTTTATGTTTGTATTGCTATGATAGCGGACGGATCTTGATTGCAGTATGCGACCATATGGTCGGCGTTGATTGCCGCAATTGATAACACACTTCGACGTGCGATCGCTAGACTTGCATATCTGCCTAATTGTAGACTTGTGCTCACTTTCAATTAAATATCGTTAGTCCGTACTTATTATACACACCAGGGCAGCCCAATTACGTTCTATTCATATCACTCTTCGAGAAGCATAATTTTAAGGACATTGCAGTGACTGGGCCAACCACAATTCGCGTTATGATGGATAATCGAAAAACTCTGAGGCGGAAAGCATCAACTATGACCTTAGGCCGTCGCGCCTGCTAGAGCGGCCACCTGCGGCTCGACGCAGTGCGAGATTCAAACCACACGCAACCGAATCGGCTTAAACCACGCAATCCGCCCCCCCCCCCCGCGCTAGGCAACTGACCTTCACCGCCCTCCCGCAGGACTTTGTGAGACACTTGGTAAAGGTAAGATGGACCGAGTCGCGGACATCCACCACCACAACACTACACCGATTCGTGCGCACCCCATCAACCAGTGCACAAAGTGCCGACTTCTCGCGCCGACCCAGGACAAGTTTTCGAAATTTCGTAGCTATTATGCAGTAATTAAGTATGGACGAAATAAAAGTAAATTGTTTGACGTAGATTCATTTCCATATCCATATGCTGAATGTCTTTTTCGGAAAGAGAATCAATCGCTTAACAGAAGCAAATTGCTTTGGCCACGATTGATACTGTTAAGCGGCGTCCACTGTAATACACTTGACATACAAATTAAAAACACAAACATCTCGAGTAACCCGGATGCATAGGACCTCGCGAGACTTCAGCGTGAATTTAACGAAAGATTTGACGTTCGTATAATCATGACGGACGCAATTCATTTATGGACACATATGTCTGATGAAATGCCACTCTCGCGAAGTTATATAAATACTTATTTTATACAGCATAACACAATGAAACATGTACGTGCCGTTAAAATGTGGATTTTAACGATTGATGGTTGACATCTGGCGCACTTGTGACTTCACTAATACGGTGTAAATTGCCGAAGTTATCAATAATTCACCCCGTGTAAACCAACCTTGTCTGTGCCTTGTCTGCTACCTCTACTTTGGCGCCGGGTTTCTGGGCTTTGGAGCCACAACATATTAGCGAGTCTCTGGCCTACGTCGTAGATATTTGTTTTTCTCGCTATGTGATCGTCTTGGGGTACCGATGAGCTGAATAGTTTTGGTCGTTACTCCAAGTTTTTATAAATTATAATTAAATGCCTAACTCCGAAGCGAAAGATTGACGAGTCGTTAATCATAGCGTTTATGTTTTTGTCTGCGGTAGAACTCATCTAAAGCTACCACCCAAGTAACTGAGATAAAGTGGCCTGACTAAAAGGGGTGGCAGAATATCAGAAGCCGGTCAGATATACAGATATGGGAAAAACAGTCTGTGATACAGAAGCCGTCTTCAAGAGGTTACCGTTTCCCTGGAGTGGCCGCTTTGAGGGGTTCTATTGTAAATGCGGGATTCGATATTCTACATTAGTACAGGCACATATATATTTGAAACACATTTATATTTATATATGTATGTTAATTAGAGAAAGTAACGAAATTATAAATATTTTTTGGGGGGTTTCAAATGTGTGTAATTCAATTAAGGCATTTTGTAGGCAAACTATTGTTTAATTCGACTCATAGCTGCACTGATTTAAAGCGTCATCTACGAAAGTGACTTTGGCGTTCGGCGTTTAACTGTGTTTATTAACGTTCTTTGTTATAATCGCAAACATGTAAGTTGTTTATTTGTGTTGCAAATGTGCATGTCTTATAATGTGTTGCAGTTACGTCTTTTTCAAAATTTACGGAAAAGTCATAATCTTACCGTCAAACGGCCAAACTACCATCACATCAACATTCCGTCTCGTATGCATTTAACCCCATCGAATTCAGCAAAGGAACATTTGGATAAAACGAACGAAGGGCGCTGAATCATGGCCTCTCTAGAACTAATTCAGTTTTTACACCTTTTTCTTATTTGCGCCACAACTGTGTTTATCGAATGTAATCCTAGTAAACAGAGCAGCATGTGATCAAACATGTGATCAAACATGTGATCAAACATGTGATCAAACAGAATACTCTCGATGTCACAAAAATATTATACAGTGAGGCGATTCCGGTCACAGATGTTATGTAATGTATACCAGCCACTGCCTTCCGATTGGTCGAGTAACCAACACGTTTTTTGAGCGAATGTACTATCACCTCTGATTGGTCGATTTACGGCGTCACCGACCAATAACCTTACATCACGCTCTGACTGGTTGATTTACCGCGCGATCAGTCAATGCGTTTATCACGCGCGTTTCCTGTCATTTCCAGCGCGGGCTTCTATAACAACCGTGTTGACGCAGTCGTCGGCGACTTTCTCCCACTTAGTGCCGCCGCCTCTGAACGCAGACGCGAACGCCTCCGTCGGAACGGGCCCTGTGGAAGCCCAGTAATCGATCGCGCTCGCGCACAGTTGCAGCAGACGACATATACACGGTGACTTCCGGCGCTGCGGGTGCAGTCGCTTCAGCTCCTGCGTCGCGGAAACCGGACCTCGCTTGTGGAATGTACCGTGGAAACATCACCCGGACGAAAGAGACAGGCTATTTGTCCAGACACGGTTGAAATGGCCGTTAATCGTGCCGGGTTATTACGCGATAGGTGAAACCGATTCTGATGCGCCGTCTCTTGTTTCGCGCGCTTCGATATCGGCGGGAAAATTAATCTGCGTCGAAACAGAAAACCGCCGCATCTGGGTTGGCGGTAAGGCAGTATAGCTGCGATTGGTCAGTACAGTCGTAGTTGCAGGTGGTCAGTCGAGTTGCAGTCTCGGACGTGTCCAGCCGGCGTCATGATTGTCTGCGTGAACGTGACGGGGACGGAAGCCGCCAAGTACAACGTGACGACCGATTGCGCTCTGTTCGACTTCTTCATCTACACCGTGGCGTCGGGCTCGCTGTGTGCATTCGGGCTGGTCGGCAACGCCATCTCGTTCTCGGTGCTGTGGCGAGACGGCGGCGGCGGCGGCGGCGCAACGTCGTTCCTCCTTCGGGCGATGGCCATAGCTGACTCTCTCGTCCTCGTCGCCGCCGTACCGCTCTACGTCATCTCCCCCATTCCCCAGTTGACTGGCGCCTTGCGCTCCTACATCGACTTCTACTACGCCGCTATGCCGTATCTGTGGCCGTGTTACCTTATCCCGTACACGGGCACTATCTTTCTGACCGTGCTCGTGTCGCTGCAGCGATACTTCGCCGTGTGCCGCCCGTATAGTTCGGTCGGGTCGTGCACCAAAGCCCAGATGCGGATGCACGTCGCCGCCATTGTCGTCTTCGCTGTTGTCTACAACATTCCGCGCTTCTTCGAGTACACAAAAGTCGAGTACTGCGTCGGCCAGAACCAGTCCCGCTACGCCTTCGACATCAACGCCTTCGGGAGCAACCAGATTTACCGGATCCTGTACACCAACATACTCTACGTCGTCGTCATGCACGGCGGACCCCTCCTGTGCCTTGGCTTCCTCAACGTGAAACTCATAAAGGCGCTGAAGGAGCGGCAGCGTAAGCGGACCGAGATGGGCAAAGGCGGCTACCAGCAGGACATCACGTTCGTCCTCATTGGGGTCATATGTGTGTTTATGTTCTGTCAGACGCCGACCATGGTCGACCATCTGCTGTGGACGTTCGTGGATGACAGCCAGCGGGTGTGCGGACATTGGCACTACTACTACACGGCTGTCGGTGATCTCCTCGGCATCCTCAATTCGTCTCTCAACTTCGTCGTGTACGTGTTGGCCAGCAGGCGCTTCCGACAGAACCTCGCGTCGTCGTGCAGCCTGAACAAGCCGGTGGCTCTCCGCATGGACGACCGATCACTGGTGAACGCAGGATAGCGTCGTTGTCGCAGTAAGGACGAAAATGTGTCTTAATAATGGTTTTGTCGGGCAGTGTTCCTGCTAAGGTGTGTCGGAATCGTACGTTGCCCATGGTTCGTTTACCTCGTTGTCAGTTTCAACGTTTCAAAATGTGGCAAGACGATAACCATGTTGAAACGCTTAAGCACGCACAATGGTTAAATAAATCATCATTTGGCGATCGAACTGGCAGCGAATGTTGTAATACTTGTTATATCTGAAATATAAATATGTGCACCTGTGTGTTATTCTAAAGTGTATTTCTGTCAACGTATCAAGATAAAATAACACATAATTATTTCAAACGTTGCATGACGCTATAACCTGCCCAGTGGGTTCCTGAAATCACAATGGCCCTCCATATATTCATGTCTTGCGTTGCAGTCTTGCTATCCCCCATTTACAAGCCACGTCACGTTTCATGATATCAGTTTAAGTCAGTGTGGGTTCATCTAGTGTCCCCGCTCCATGTTTTGGTAACAAGTGTACGAATCGAGACACTGGCCCAGTCTCTCTCTCTCTCTCTCCTAAAGCAATGGCCTGTGAAAAGCGTCCTTCGCTCTCTGATATTATTTAATGTCATAAATATCTCTGATATTATCTGATGTCATAAATATCTCTGATATTATCTGATGCCATAAATATACTGTATGTATTCAATTTAAGAAAACCAGCATGAGTCATAACTGTTAACGTCAGTAACCATGGAAATGTGTATGGATAACATGGCAAATACGCAACACCGCCTTAGCATACTCTAGACGTATCTAGTTCAGTCGTATTTAATATAATCTTCGTGGATCAATACAGCGTGCAATCCCAGTACGGCGCGCGGCTTTGCTCCAATTTCACAGCCTGAGGTGAAAACCCGCAATTAATATAATCATCCGCGCCTAAGTGACTTACCTAAACATTTCACTCACTGGTAATTTCGTCGCAGATCTAGCCGAGAGAACAGTAATTCGCTTGATGCTGGATGAGATACTACTACTTCAAGTCCACGACAGGTTTCTCCCATTTCCCTGTGTGGAATATGTCACTACCCTTGTCATGGACCCCAGATAGAATGAACCGCTGGCTGTTAGTGTCTCTTCCGAAAGACGCAGTCAAAACTAAACTGCCCAAGTTTCGAAACTGCAGCAGGTGGAAAGTCCGACGTTTTACCACACAACCCCCCCCCCCCCCGTTAACCATCCCCCATTACCGTCGTATCATCAATTCGTACAACAGCTGCGCTGGAAGCGGCGTGAGATTTATCTTAAAGCGCATTCATATGTACTATGAAGCATATTTTGTTCGCCTAATGAGGCAGTATATTTCCGCTGGGAACAATGCCGCGGAATCGGCTTCGTCACAGTCAACACGCTCTTGTCACTGCCTTGTCATAAATTCTCATATCAGTCTTTGTGTTTCAGCAATGTATTTACACCATCGTCATCGATTGTCTCCGTGGAAATAAGTTTGATTTATGGTAACTGTATTATCAGGCATTACTTCGGCGGGTATGCCACAAAATATATCTCCATCGCTTACGTTCGCCTTGTCTCTATTTAGTCATAACAATCCAGATCAATAGTTATGCATCCAAACACGTACGCCCGCGCACGCACGCACGCACGCACGCACGCACGCATGCACAAATATATGAAGCTTTGCAATAATAATAATAATAATTGATTTCTTTTATTTTTTTTTCAAAACTAGCCTACTGATTCCATTATGAAAACAAAACGATCTAACGTTATACAAGCTGGCGCAATTTAGCAGGCATACTAATTCTATTCAATACATGAATCTAGTAAGCAAATTCCAAGTATCACAGTCGAAGAAATTCTAAACTAAACAAGCCGTCTGTTATGAAACACCCGTCTGTTACGAAACACTCGTCTTTTCCTGCTGGCTTCCGTCCGAGTAGCTGGCACAGGAAGTAGATAACATATATGAAGCCGCACTCATCCTGCTGTCATAGAGCGGTGTCTAACCAACTCTGATCAAAGAGTAACCCGAGGTGCCGTTGTGCCATCCCAGCGTCCCCTCCCCCGCTCGATGGCTCGTCCCAAATGCTGTTCCATTCGTGCAAAAGATTCGATGTTTCCGCCATTTGATGTATCATTTGATGTATCATTCACATTAATATCCGTCCATGAATCAAGTGGCCGGAGATTCGTGAAGACGACGCATGTCACACTAAAGCGGGTGTGTATGTCAAACAAAACGGAAGACGAATACGAATGTCTCAAAGCGTATAACACGTATATGTAATAAAAGCATTTTATTTCTGACCGGTTCGGTACTTTTACTGCTGGCAGCGTTCTTTTGTAAATGTTTCGTCTGTCGTTTTCTATGCGATATAAACAATACACGCCGTTTCGTACGCGATGGCACGTAATGAATGCGAGTGTAACAATTTATAAAATCGCTGCAGGAGCAGGCAGCACCGTTCTGTCGTCTGTTGACTACAAAAGAGCCAATTTTGGGGCTATTAACGCATGAATTTTTTTGCTAATGCCTTAGTGCTAAACGCACCACGCACTAAAGGAGAGATCCTTTGATCCGTTACAGTCAATAAATAATAGTAAATATATATATATATATATATATATATATATATATATATATATATATATATATATATATATATATATATATATATATATATATATATATATATATATATATATATATATTA
Source organism: Lamellibrachia satsuma (assembly GCA_033239005.1). Taxonomy (NCBI): domain Eukaryota; kingdom Metazoa; phylum Annelida; class Polychaeta; order Sabellida; family Siboglinidae; genus Lamellibrachia; species Lamellibrachia satsuma. Next base: position 29,014,758 of record BSQZ01000001.1, on the reverse strand, counting down.
GTACCCTGCGCGGGCCGGGCTTTGGGTCCAAGCCCTGCCCGGGCCTCTACGTAATTTCGCGGGCCGGGCCGGGCCGGGCCGGGCCGGGCCTGGGCCTACATACTGCGGGCCCGGGCCGGGCCTGGGTTGAAAAAAAATTAAATACAATGGGCTTGGGCCGGGCCTGGGCCTAGTGTGAGCGGGTCGGGCCGGGCTTGGGCTGGGCCTGGATCTTCTCTAAACTTAGCGGGCCGCGGGCTTGCGTGCCGCGGGCTTACCCATCTTTCGCCCGCGGGTATGGGCCGGGCCTGGGCCTGAAACTTGTGGGCCGGGCCGGGCCTGGGCCAAACATTCACGGTCTGGGTCGGGCCTGGGCCGGGCCTGGGCCTAAATTCTAGTTTGGGGGCCTGGGCCGGGCCGGGCTTGAAAAATTATTGCGGGCCTGGGCCGGGCCTGGACTCTAACTGCTAATTGCGGGTCGGGCTTGGGATAAAATTCTAGGCCCGCGCAGGGCACTAATATATATATATATATATATATATATATATATATATATATATATATATATATATATATATATATATATATATATATATATATATATATATATATATATATATATATATATATATATATATATATATATATATATATATATATATATATATATATATATATATATATATATATATATATATATATATATATATATATATATATACATTCATACATACATCACTCCCATAAAATTGTAGATAGTATTTGCATTGAAAATGTGTCGTCTAGAAACACAGTAACATTCGTTTTTCTTTGAAACCATGTTACGTACAGTTGCTACGACGTAACAAGCCGTAAACAACAATCGTGTTGCCCAACCAACTGTTTATACCACTCCGCAATTATCCATTTTTAATTTATAATAAAGTTGAAATGGCCGTCCTGTATCATTAACCGGTGGTACAAAGTTAAAGCCCTGCAATGAGCGAGATGCGGGATGTACCAGCATCACACACGTGTTCAATATCCAGTCCGATATCTATACAGAGGTGCAGTTTTGATTTCATAATCGAACGGGTTGCTATGACGATGGAATTATTGTTTACATGTTGACGCGGTCATCATCGCATACAAAATGGCAGACGAACATTTGAATTGTTTTAAAACCGAATTACAACCCTGCGACTATGTAGAACATATTCCCCAACTTTGAATTTCGAACTAGGTCGTGTTTGCTTGAGGCCACACATATAACACTACTCGCCACTGTATTCCCTCTGGCGGGACATTGGCGTGTTCTAGCAGCATCCGGGTCATCTAGCTTATTCAATTAGCAGCTTCTCTGGGGGACCAAACGTCATCAAATCATCCTGACCGCTACACTAATGAACTAAAACGGACATAAGCTGTCGGACACGACGTAATGAGCATTTAGTTATTAACAAAATTACTTACTACCGAGAAGCTGCTGTTGAAGAGATAATTAATTGTTTAGCCTTTCGAAACCAGTTTCGCCTAATTTGTGTAAACTGGCTTTTTTTTAAATTGTATACACATTACAAATACGACGTTTTGACGCTATACTTAAAATCCGCTATAAAAAAATGGAACGTGCCAGATAGCGTATTTGAATTATAGCTATTTACCTTATAATATTATATATATATATATATATATATATATATATATATATATATATATATATATATATATATATACTGTATATATATATATATATTATATGTTATATATATACTGTATATATATATATATATATATATATATACAGTATAGATATATACATATATATATATATATATATATATATATATATATATATATATATATATATATATATATATATATATATATATATATATATATATATATATATATATATATATATATATATATATATATATATATATATGTAACTATTTTCTGTATAATTGTATTTATTCTTATACATTTATATATATATATATATATATATATATATATATATATATATATACATATATATATATATATATATATATATATATATATATATATATATATATATATTTAAACAATAATTATATATATACACAATAATTATATATGTATATATAATTATTGTTTATATATATATATATATATATATATATATATATATATATATATATATATATTTATAATAATAAATGTATAAGAATGCAGAAAAATAGTTACATACATTTTCGGTATAATTATATTATTCTAATACATTTATTTTATATGCGAGTCCACTTTCAAACCAGTCATGCCGTGATGGAGACCTGGACTTAGCAGACAATAAGTTATATTATAAATATTAAATTAATGAATTAATAAGTAACTTTTTGAATGACAGATAAAATGCAATATAATGGCATTAGAAGGAGAACAATACTAAGAGAGCTAATAAAAATATATCATGAAAACAAAGTGGAGATGGGCAGATGACATAGCGAGAATGTTAAACAATATGTGGACCACCAGAACAACTGTATGGCTACCCAGAAATGGAAAAAGAGCAAAAGGCAGACCGACGAGACGACGGTACGATGACATATTGAATCAATCAGGAGCACTTCGGACAAGAGAAGCCAAAGACAAAGAAAGCTGGAAATGTCTAGCGGAGGGATACACCCTACAGTGGATGGACAAGGCCTAGGTGAAAGTGTTTGAAAGTATTTCCGATATATAACATGTTGCTCCAATACATGGTAGCATGGTAATGGCTGACTAAACTAGCCTCCTTTGGCCTCCCACTTTGGCCTCCCGGTTTGCGAGATATGCCACTGTGTGGATGTACTGTTTGCCGCTTGGTTTATAAACCTAGTTGAAGTCAGGTAGGCAGAAAACAAGCGAATGAGCCGGCAGGCTTGCGCAGCAGGACGACAAAAAATGCACTTGCACGCAGGCAATCAAAGCCATCAACATATCGCGTGATCGTATTGCTGGAAATAAAAAGGTGCGATAGCTCGCGGTTCGTTCAATAAAAGAAAGCTGTCTAAATGCGAGACGTTAAATCACGAATTATCGTTGCCAACGCACAAGATGTACATTATTTATAACATCAACTCACTTTTTAATGTCGCGTTAGATTACATAAGGCAACGATGGTAGAAATGTACGCAACGTGAGTGCATCGTCTTGGGATGGGTTTATTTGAAGGCGCTGTCAGCATCGACTCGACGCGTTAATAGTAGCCTTCATGCAGCGCATGGTCGTCACCTGCGTCTCAATAATGCATTTGCCCGACATTTTTACCTCCTGGTTCGACGACGAACGAGGTGCTGGAGATTTTGAGATAATACTTTATTTGGCTCCTGAAAAGTTTTGATCCGGGATATTTACACAAATGTATAGACAAACTGTAAATAACAAACAAACCAAGCGTATTAACATAATTATAACTAACGTAACAATTGGTGGTGTTTTTTTTTTTGCATTTCATGGACCTGGATAAAAAAGACATGTTCGAAAACGCAAAACGTTGGAATATATTATATTCCTTCGAAGTTTATATATTTAGAAACTTCGATGGTACAGAATAGACTTAAACTTTCGCGTTGTCGGCTATCATTTTGATTGTGCAAATCCGTTGGTGTCGTTAAGTTGTTCTGCATATAACGGTGAACGTTCTTATATGTTACAGGCTCATTTCACTGCCTCCTTTTCTACGCAGCACAGGTAACATCAGCATACATCTACAACATCACAGGTAACATCAACATACATCTACAACATCACAGGTAACATCAACATACATCTATAACATCACAGGTAACATCAGCATACATCTACAACATCACAGGTAACATCAACATACATCTACAACATCACAGGTAACATCAACATACATCTATAACATCACAGGTAACATCAACATACATCTATAACATCACAGGTAACATCAACATACATCTACAACATCACAGGTAACATCAGCATACATCTACAACATCACAGGTAACATCAACATACATCTATAACATCACAGGTAACATCAACATACATCTATAACATCACAGGTAACATCAACATACATCTATAACATCACAGGTAACATCAACATACATCTATAACATCACAGGTAACATCAACATACATCTATAACATCACAGGTAACATCAGCATACATCTACAACATCACAGGTAACATCAACATACATCTATAACATCACAGGTAACATCAGCATACATCTACAACATCACAGGTAACATCAACATACATCTACAACATCACAGGTAACATCAACATACATCTATAACATCACAGGTAACATCAACATACATCTATAACATCACAGGTAACATCAACATACATCTATAACATCACAGGTAAAATCAACATACATCTATAACGCGTTCATTACTCGCACTGCCACACTATCCAGTTCTACACACAAGACGTCTTGTCAATGCACCAGTTGAGAAGTGGTTCCATGTAACCGATCCCTTCGCAATTCGGGTTCCTAATGCACATGAAATATTTTCTTAATCAACGCTAGATGGTAAATGCGCTTCGAACACGGACTTTTGGTTTACAAAAAAACCCAAGTGCGTCAGGAGGAGATTATAAATAGCTTATATAAAAACGACGCGAGCTGACATTTTTCTGATTAATGCGCATTTGACGAAACACATTTATAGTTATCTAGCCATTGCAAGAGGTTGTGACTTTTTGCACTACCAAATAAAGTTTTGGTAGGGAAATGACAACTTCATGCCCCAAAAGTCAAGCCTAACTGCCGGTTTCACGAAACGTTCGTACCATACAAAGGAACTTATGTGGACGTTTGACATGGACCACGTAACTCGGAACATTCTTAGAAAACACGCATAGCGTTGCCAACATATGTACATAACGAACTCCTATCGTTCTGAGTTGTAATCTACGTCAAACGTCCATATACGTGATATCCCCACACCCAGGGGATTTTTATTGTTTAATGTAGGTACCAGCCTCATGGACCCAGGGCACGACTACAACATGGCAGCCACATACATACAAAACTGACGGAAATATGAAGGAACGGACAAGCAGACACAGCCACACATAATAGACCTGGATCCAAATAGCACAGCTAATAGCACTCATTAACAACTAGCCTCAATTCTCAAAACCGACGTCCGTGTGTCCCTGGGTCTGTCTGCATCATTTCGCATTCATCAGACGCATCTACAAAAAGTCATATTTGCGCTTAGAATTTACTAAAATAATAGCAAGCAAACAACGTCTGGGTCTCAACAACGCCACAGGAACAAATGCCATTTGAGCACGGATGCGTCGTCTCTATCCACTTACAAATATAACGTGTGTTAGATTTGAATATTGTAAAGTCGTGATGGATTAAACTCTCGATATTAACAGACAAAGACAAAATGACATTGTATATAAATATATATTGTATATGATAATGACAACTAGATAAGGGCGGTCCACACATAGACGAAATGTTGTTGGACTCTTAAGCCAATAGTTTCCTTGTCCCGTGGCCGAGTCAAAACACGCTGTCTCCAGACAGAAATACGTGTTTCGTTGATTGCTCCGTCGCCATCTGTGTATTTCGCTTCCGGCAATCAAGCTTCACGAGCTGCCGTTCTTTGTGTTCATAGACCTCAGCCCAAGTATCACTAATGACATTTGTACGTGACGTCGCCAGCAGAAACCTGGGGTAGAAACCCAGCTATTGCATATGACTATCTAGATATTGATTGACGGGAAGGTAAATGGCGAAGAAAGATAATTATAAATATATGATTGTTTTACGAGTCTGGTATAATTCAATATCCTTGTATAGAGTGTGCCTACATTGCATTGATTCGAATCCACGTGCGAAAAACAGGACTGTAACAAAACGGTTAAATGTATTCTGGCTGTCATGGTACGGGTTCTACAGGTGACAACGGATGTAAGGCCTATTTCTAATGTTTCATGAAAACACTGGTGAACGAGAACACTGGCATCTTGTTCATGCTGCAGGTGCAATGTTAAGTGAGAAATGAGCTTTATGACGCAGCAGTCCAACTGAGTGACACGTCTGTGCAGGGTAACAAAAGTGTTGACTACGCGAACACATGCGTGCCTGGATTACAGATAGTTTGCAACGGAAACGCACAGCAACGCTCGTCGTCGAGGCAGGCATTTAGCGACACCGGGGTACCTGGTATTATCCAAGCACATAATGAAATCACATCAGGCAATCAAATATATTATCAATACACTCCAGCAAACTAAAGCTTGTAAAACACGAAAGTAACATTTGCAACTGTGTCGTCTTAGATCAATGTTAGAGAGCCTGCAAAAAAGACTGAGGATAATTTAACGGGGTTCTGTTAGAACGAACCCCATTAACGTGACTCGATAAAAGTAGGGTGTTCGAACGAAGCCATCGGATCCACTCAATTCAACTCCGACGACCGCGATTAATTTCGTATTGGCGTTAAAGTTGTTAGCAATTGTCAAAAACTTAAACATCAAAAAGAACTTAAGCTACCATGAATGCCATGAGCATCCTCACCCGGCCTACCCTGACCAACACAGTTTTAAGTTCGCAACAGCGATGTCGCCAAACGGAATAGGAAAAAACAAGAACAGCACCCGGCAGCAAGAACAGCAGAGGCAACAACCAGAAGCCACATAAGCAACGACAGCTGCATAGCAACACTCGCAGCCGCAGCAGGAGCGAGAGCAACAGCCAGCGGCACCTGCGGGCCAGACCTATCAGACGAGACAGGGATGTAACATCGTCAATGGCTCACCATAGTCATTTCCTGCTGCGGCCTCCAGCATCCGTGGTTGGCTGGCACCGAAATTCATCATAAACCAGGACGGCATTTTCCAGCAGATCTTGTCGCAAAGATAGATAGCATTCACGGCAATGTCAGGTTATGGCATTGTTTGTTAAAGCGAAACAAAAATCAGGGTTTTAGGGCTGTACATCTAAAAGAGATTTGCGACAAAAATAAAGAAATTCACGCCAGTGGTTTACTCAGAATGTGTTCTAAAATGTTTAGCTTCCGGTAATTTCTCCGGTTGACTGAAAGCTGACATGTTAACCAGCGCGACCAATAAGCGCAACCTAGCCTACATGTGACGTATTAAGGGAAGCCGGCATACACAGAACCAACGCAAAATCTCAAACAAACGTTCTGTTTTTACAGAAACAGGACTAGTTTAGTAAGCAGTGGCAATGTTCGCTCGTCAAGTGAACATATATCTGTATACACATATTCCTATGCAATATGATAAGGCCATGCTGTTTGCGTCCAAACTCAAACAGCTATGTTACATAAGTTGAGTTTGTCAAACAACATTGTCAAATCCTACTGTATAGGAATATGTGTATATAAAAAAATTCTTGGCGAGTGAATATTGCCACTATGCCACTCGTGACGTAGGGTTGTATAACAGTATGCCTAACAGCCCGTGAAATTGAGATGCTGTGTGTTCAACAAGGTATTCCTTGTAAAGCACTGGCGTTATATTCTTAATTGTACAGTCAAATCTCGGTTTATGGACACCTCAGTAGTACGGTCACATCGCGATTACGGTCACCCTGGCTCAGTCCCAAATTATTTCCATTGTAAAGAATAGGACACTAGTCCCACTAATACCGACACCTCGTTATTCAGAAATACGATGCAAAACTGCCAGATTCTCTGCGCAATTACGGTAAGTCACGTCCTAGCAGCCAAGTCGGCCGAGCAGCCGGCTGGCTAGCCACCCGTCTGCTCGTCCGTCCGTCAGTCAAAGGCGACACCAACAATACGAAGCCATTTGGCGTGTTTACACAATGACCACTAAGCTTCAGGGCAGCGAGAAGAGGCTAACAAAATCCCTTTAATTTACAGATGATCACCAATTCATTATTTTTGCAGCGAGATGTGTATACAATGACGCCTACTTACCAATAAAGGAAGACCATGCAGTAAGCATGGGCATAACTAGGCATCAATTCACGTGGAAGCACAAATCTAAGAAGTGGTCAGGGTGTAATTTTGTTTAAAGCAAACTGTAATCATTTGCAGTCTGGTGCATTGTGAAGTCAACATAAAGCTTAAAAAGACTGTCCCTCCGGCCACGGAGAATAACTGGACCCACCAACTCGACACTAATCCCTGCTGGATGTGAACCGTCAGCATAATATATATGTATAGTGCAAGTCTAGTTTCAATGTTCTAGGATTTTGTATTAAGATTGTTTACATGCTTCAACGACCCGTTTACTGTGTAATAACATAACCAATTATAACAGTTAGTGAAGCATTGTCGCAACACATGTAATACAATATCATTCAAAATCATTTAAAAACGTGCAGACCATATGTACCAAGAATCAGTCCCGATAAAAACAAACGCAAACCCTTTGCAATAATAACATCCATTTAATCATAAGCCAAATAGACATTAATCATAATACTTCGGTACGACGTGTTTACGTGTCTATCATATCTACATCGAGGGTTAAGTAACTACCTCACCTTCATTTGGGCGGAATTTTAGCGCTAAAAGACTGAACTGTTGGATGACACATTATCCATCCAACGTCTTGTCCTTGTGGACATGCGTAATGGCCACTCCCGAAAAGCGCTCAGTTGTCACCGTGGTGTCCCTTGGCATTAAATGACAGCACTGTTGTGGCAGTCCAGACATACATCACCAGCAGTATAACGATTGCTGTATACATGTTAGGATACAGGCCAGGATTGATATTTCCTGTATTGTGCAATCGAGTGTGTTGGGTCTCTCAGCGGCATTGAAAATCTCCCATTTGCCTTCCATTTTGTAGCTGACGCATATCACCTGGCATGTCGTTTTGGAACACCTCGTACAGTGGGGAAATCCAGTGTCAGGTTCACCCGCTGTCGTTGTGTGAGGTTCTGGGCCACGTAGTGATTCTGAGCTACTAATAGACGTGTGTCCTGCAGCAAGTTATCCATGAACGACAGATACATTGCCATCATCCAATACTGGCCGGGTGTGTCAGTTATATCAGCGGGCACGTTCCCACGGACGGTGCCTATGTCTATCATCATTGTTCGGCCTCAATCTCAAATCGTCCTGCTAGCTCTACAGCACTGTCAACGAATGCATTCCACATTTCTGGGTCGGCCCGTTTCTGCTGCAGTAAGACGACTGCAGTGGTTGCCTCTTTGGCAGAGGCTCCACTGTGTGTACTGTAGGAATGTGGTTAGAGTAAGCCCACTTTGGAGGGCATGCTCAATGGTCAATAGTGTTATGATGAAGTCAACATTTTTGGTTGACCAACAAGTAGCGTCTGGCAAGTAGCTATCTACTTCCAAATATTTCAGGGCAGTGATTACAGCAGTGAATGCAGATTTGACTGTATACGAATCGTTTGCATGACTTGACCATCTTATCTCAGAGAGCTACTGTAGATTAGTTATGCTGTTTATACCAGATTGTGTATTTTCGTCTAACTCGAGCTCAGTCTGAAATATACGCAACCTCTGGGCTGAGTAGTTGAAGGAGAAGGCGATCTGCTGGACTGGGTCTATCATACTCTAACTATTGGCTCTTTGCTGGCATGCGCAATAGCCAAATTGACACTGTGTCCTTTGCAGTGAGTGTAGACGGCGTTGTGTAGGCTGTATCAGATGTCTGATTCGTGCTTGCACTCCACGATGGGTGCCAGCCAGATTACGGATGGACCATTCAATTTCTGGAGGCGGATTGGAGTTTAAAAGTATTCTTTGCCATATTGTTGTGAAAGCACGTGCCTACGGCTATTTACGCCCCTGATATGATTTGCGAACTGTTTGATTACTACCGGTGTATGTGAAATGTAAGCGGAAGCGAAATGATGTGGAACTAACTGAGTTTAAAAGCGAACATCAATTTGACCATAGTCAATCGCAAAAGCCATCTGCAGTTGACTGAACGGTACGATATTGGTCCATCCCAATTTGGGACAATTTTGAAAAACTAGGACATTTCTCGATGTGTTCGAAAACAACGAACTAGCCGCTAGGAAGCGACAAACGACTATCAACTCGATCGGCACTCGTCTGTCGAAGGCGACGTTGACCATGTCAATAGCAATACGAAGTCACGCACTAGTCGTGTTGACGCAGTGACCAGTCAACTTCAGAAAACAATAAAACAAGCAAGATCCCCAGTCATCCTAAGTGTAACACTTTACACTCAAATTCTAAGCGGATGAGTAGATTGAACAGTAAAGCACAGGGCTCAGCCTTTGATGATAACAATAGGGATCCATTCACTCGACGCCTGATTGTTCAACAACCGAACAACTCGGTTGGAGTAATGGAGTAGACAAAACGCAGTCGGCAGCGACACAAGGTAAACTAAAGCCGTTTAATTGGCAGATGATCAACAATAAAATATTTCTGTTGTCAGATGTTTATACAATGACGCAAAATTAATCAATACGTTAACCAACAAAGAACTTACATAAATAAAATACAAGGTTTTATTAAGTCATATCATGTCTTGTTCACGATGTACTTAAACATATTTTAGGAAAAGCATAACTTAAACTCCCAGTACATCACTTCAATAACACAGATTCTACATCACACATGATATACTTGCTAAATGTACATGACTGTTAAAATTACATGCATCTCATCTGTATAGCAATTTTTCCAATTCCCATAATGCTTCAGTGCCCATATTCATTATTAATGACTATTTAAGGTCAACACGTTATTAAAGTAGTTTTGGCCCAGTCCTGTGGGTGACATTAATAGTGAGGGTCGACTGTAGTTGCAAATGGTTATGTTTTAGTAAGTCTTATAGGTGCATATGCCAAAAACCATGATTTTGCTTCTCTTTAACGAACACGCCGTGCGTGCGTGCGTGCGTGCGTGCGTGCGTGCGTGCAACTATGTTTTTACGTTTGCGTAAATGTCACGCTGTCTGCCTCTTTCCACGTATATATATATATATATATATATATATATATATATATATATATATATATATATATATATATATATATATATATATATACACACACACGATGATATTCTGCAGATGGTAAACATACCAACGCTGCGTTACAGGCGCAATGCGATATGTAAAGCGTATTTCGGTAGAATGAGGCGTGGTGATCACAAACTGATTAAGCTACTACCGGACACTCGAATGGTTTCATATGCTCTACGATCATTTAACGAGCTACCCGTTCCAATGGCAAACACAAATCGCTACAAAAACTCGTTAATACCATGATGTTTGGTACACAAAACACTTAAATGGTTTATCGGGTATGTTTTATCATACAATTGTAATATCTAAAGTAGTTTATTTATTTTTATTTTAATGTAATTTAATTATGTTGAATAGAATGAACTGTATTAATGTAATTATAATGATACAGTCAGTTTTTATATAAAATGCCCCCTACTCAGTGGGTTGCGTTCACGGTTCGTTTTAGTGAATGTATATTAATGTAATTTTAATTTAATTGCATTGCTGTGATTACGTACAAAATGTGCAATAATTATTTTAGCGAAATTTCCGGTGTTTTATAACAGAATTATACATGCGTGGCTGTATGTATTTTATCGTGACTGTATGTACAATCCAACTGAAAAGTTGCCAATAATAAACTGATTCCTATTCTGATTCTGATGTCGTATCATTTGTCTGGTTGTATAAGTTACGTGACTAAACAGTAAGGGTGTTGTCATATATATTTTATTGATGGAATTAAACACAATCAATCAATCAATCAATCAATAAATAAATCAATCAATCAACCAGTTAGCCAATCAATCAATGAATGAATCAATCAATCAACCTATCATATATATATATATATTTTATTTCCAACATCACATGGCATAATCATACAAGCAGTATAACATGACAATGTGTATTTAAAACTGCGTTCTCAACTGATTTAGCCTGTCGCAAATCCGGTTCATTGGTGTCCAAATGTGTAGTGTGGGAATAGTTTATGTAACAACCGCAGTCGATTTAATATAAAATTACCATTTTTGCTCAAATCATCGAAATAATTTACTTCAGTCGTTAGATCTAGTAAGGTTCAAAATAGTGGATATCTAAAATGGTAAACACAGTGCCGATAGTGGGCGAGACTTCCATCCTCTCGCCGATCACATGACAAAGTTACGAAATGTCACCAAGGAAGAAAATCGTGATTGTTCAGCATTTCGATTTTAACTTCAGTTAATGCTTGAACAAGCATTAATTAATTTAATAATTTGTCTGACGATTTCACAAAAACTACATACAAAAGTTGCCCAAAAGGCTAGCATGTTGCAGTGATTACTAGGTAGGTTTGGTTTTTCGCAAAAGTAATTTGAAATGAGACTAGCAAAAAATCGAATTGATTAAAACCTTTAACTAAAAGATAATGATGCTTTAAGGAACAATAGTATGCTAAAATAAAAGCAGTCGTAACTAATCGTGTGTTGGAAACGGAGAGAGTTGAAATATAAATGTATGTTATTTACTCCCCCACACAAACACAGTGACACTATAACTAAAGTCATATGGTATTTGCCGTCGGGTCCATTGGGTGAACTGTTGGCTGCAATCGCATGAGACGTGAACACGTGCGATGGCCCGACTCGCTGGACGCACGGAAGAACTCCATTTTGTCGTTTGACAACGAACGAGATTGCGCCAACGAGTTGCATTGATTTGAGGATAATATTACCTGGTTTAGCTGTGCGTTTCGTTTTGTCTCGCAAATGGGAATCAGTTGTTTACGCAGAAAGAGCATTCTGTCCGAAAATATTAGATCGACTATTCATTCCGTCGTAAAAGACATAATCACTGGCGAAAATAATCAATATCGGGATCGTTGTGGTATCGATTTTCCATATACGGGCTGAATCATAGTTGTAAAACCATCAGTTTCAGTTAGGCTCCATTATTTTACTTGTGTTTCCTTTATAAAACCGTCACGGGGCGTAGATACAAAGAATGATTGTTGTTCATAAATTGACTCGTAGCAAAAACGAGAGATGGTCTTCGTTCGTCTCTATCTTAGCTCGTTAGACTAGACTGCGTCATAAAACCACCGAAAGCACTGCTGTCAAAGAAAGCCCCGCAGCAAAGTCAAGCCGTATAGCGACGCCAAATTAATAGGATCGCAATACAGTTCGGCGAAAGGATGTGAAAATATATCCCTCATCACAAAACTGATCATAAAAGTAAGTCGCATTGCCATAACAGGTAATTGAATTTCTTACTGCGTAACCGAAGATTAACGTCGCGGCATCAGACTACAGTCATTCCTGCTCTCGGGAGTTTATCTACGGAACTCTAGTGAGCCATAACAGATGCATGAAAGGGTTGAATAATTGGTTCCTGCTCTTCTTGTCCGCCCGTCTCTCCCTCCCTCCATCTCCATGCCCCCTCCTCACCCCTCTCCATTATCTCTCTCTCCTCTACCCCACTCTCTCCCCCATCTCTTCCCTCTCTCTTCCCCACTCTCTGCCCTCTCTCCCCTCTCTCTCTCTCTCTCTCTCTCTCTTTCTTTCTCTCTGTCTCTCCGATTTCTCTCTCACTCTCTCTCTCCATAACTTTCTCCTCTTTCTGCTTCTCGCATCCCAGGAAACTTACTATGCTCCCCTCATCCCTCCAGCTCTCCCTTCCTACCTCCAGCTCCCCCTTCCTCCCTCCAGCTCTCCCTTCCTCCCTCCAGCTCTCCCTTGCTCCTTCTAGCTCTCCCTTCCTCCCTCCAGCTCTCCCTTCCTCCCTCCAGCTCTTCCTTCCTCCCTCCAGCTCTCCCTTCCTCCCTCCAGCTCTCCCATCCTCCCTCCAGCTCTCCCTTCTTCCTTCCAGCTCTCCCTTCCTCCCTCCAGCTCTCCTTTCCTCCCTCCAGCTCTCCCTTCCTCCCTCCAGCTCTCCCATCCTCCCTCCAGCTCTCCCTTCCTCCTTCCAGCTCTCCCTTCCTCCCTCCAGCTCTCCCTTCCTCCTTCCAGCTCTCCCTTCCTCCCTCCAGCTCTCCATTCCTCCCTCCAGCTCTCCCATCCTCCCTCCAGCTCTCCCTTCCTTCCTCCAGCTCTCCCTTGCTCCTTCTAGCTCTCCCTTCCTCCCTCCAGCTCTCCCTTCCTCCCTCCAGCTCTCCCTTCCTCCCTCCAGCTCTCCCTTCCTCCCTCCAGCTCTCCCTTCCTCCTTCCAGCTCTCCCTTCCTCCCTCCAGCTCTCCCTTCCTCCCTCCAGCTCTCCCATCCTCCCTCCAGCTCTCCCTTCCTCCTTCCAGCTGTCCCTTCCTCCCTCCAGCTCTCCTTTCCTCCCTCCAGCTCTCCCTTCCTCCCTCCAGCTCTCCATTCCTCCCTCCAGCTCTCCCATCCTCCCTCCAGCTCTCCCATCCTCCCTCCAGCTCTCTCTCCCCCCGTCTCTCTTTCATTGATTATTTCTGACTACACGCGCGTGTTTAATACTAATTGATTAATAAGTCGTATGGTTTTTCGAGGCTTAACGCAATGTGGTCTGTGTAAATAAAATGTACTCAAATGGACTTTTTCGTTTATAAATATTCTGACCGAATATTTTGGTATTGTGTATTCATCAGTAATGCATTCCAGCTTGTGTGGGACATTTTAATCATTCATTTACTTATGTACCCGACTGTCCATAATCTGGGCAGGCATTGTTTATGCGATATTGTGTGCGCAGCGGCAATCCTTGTTTATTGTGAATACATTGGATTGCCCATTACCAACCTAGCAAGTAGTTGGTGTATTCTAGCAAACAGAGAAAGGGCTGCACAACCATACTACACAAATACACGGGGAATTAACATGGTATCGAGCTGCAAAAGCACACGAAATACCGAACGCAACCTCTCGACTTAAACACATCGTGAAGCCATTGCTTCAGACAGTTTGGTCTTTCTATAAGGCAGCGGAAAACAAGAACCCTCTACACTCGACCCCAGTATACAGATCATAAATGTTGTGGCTTACAAACTATCTGACTGTTCCCGGTTGGTAATTGTTCACAGAGACCGCAGTTGTGTGCGAACATCTGCGAGCTGATCGGTACAAACACACTACGTCACATAGTTCAGGTTTCAAGCATTGTGATTGGATGTGAACATTAGCCATATTCGCTAATCCGTGTCTGATGGCGACACCGTTGGCAGCAGTAATGAAAAGGTCAACTGTACTGTTTTTCTCTTCAATCAATCATTTGTGATGCTTGACTTTTGGTGCATGTGTTGAATCGCACATCACCCCCTGAATAGGGCTTACTCATCCGTTTGCCAGAGTAGCGAGGTCACCATGTCTGACGGAAACCCAATCAGACGTTTTCGATGTTTTTCCGCGAAGAATGTGTCGCAGTGATTTGATCAGTTCGCCGTTCGGACGTCGTAGTCGTTTCCAGCATAAACTCGATTCCCTGAGAGGTCTTCCGCCGGTGCAGAGGTACGAGTGCCGTCGTCCGCACGATAATACGCGATAACGCAGTTTTTATTTAGCGGCTCCGCTCTGATCGTCATCATATTCCATTTACATTCTGTCGTACTCTAGCCTGCTCACTTTGGTGCACTCGCACTTGTTAGATCATCTACCTCTGTATAAAATTATTAAGCAATTAGTACCTTAGGCCTCATTTAGGTATAGATAGGCCCCTACGTTAGAATGAATACACAGCAACTAAAATGATTAAAGAACTGAGAGACCTTAGTTATGAAGAACGCCTAGATGAATGTTGTATTACAACCCTAGAGAAAAGGGGGTTCAGAGGAGATCAAATTGAAGCTTTTGAGATATGATAGAGATATTTTATCACTTTTTATCAAATGGTTCTGCCCATTGCGAATCCGATTGATATATGTCCTGATGTGTCTTGTGTGACTAGTTTAAGTAATGTGCGCAGTCTGTTTAATAAAAAATGCCTATTTTTTTCAAATCATCGAAAGAATTTACACCAGTCGTTAGATCTGATAAGGAGCAAAATAGTGGATATAAAAAATGGCAAACACTGCGCGAGTCAGTGCTGATCATGGGCGTGACTTCAATCCTCTCGCCGATCACATGACAAAGTTAAGAAATTTCACCAAGGGTGAAAATCGTGATTTTTCAGCATTTCGATTTTCACCTCACTTAATGCATGAACAAGCATTAAGTAATTTAATAGTTTGTCTGGTGATTTCACAAAAAAAAAAACTACATATAAAAGTTGCACAAACGAGCTAGCATGTTGCAGTGGATACTATGTAGGTTTGTTTTTTTGTAATATTTATTTTAAATGAGACTAGCAAAATCTCGAACTGAGGAGGGAGGTTTAAGAAAGATAGCAGAACTAGACAACACAAAGTAACATTAGTGAAGGACTTCTAACCACCCAAAATAGTGGAATTGTTGTGGAGGAAACACTAAGAGAAATCATGGAAAAAATAGGGACACAAATGTTCTTATATGCAATGCCCCAGAACCATAAACAAACATAAAGGAATAGAGAGTGAGGATAGGTATGGAGCACAGTCCCCACGAGGGGGCGATCAAGGAAATAAATCAATCAAACGTTCTTGATTTAGTTTTTACCAAAGAAAAAGGTATGATAGATGATATAGTGTACGAAAGCCCACTCGGTAAGAGTGATCACTCTCTCCTCATCATTATATTTAGGTGCTATGCAGAAATAGCAAGTCATACACGACTTAAATATTATTACGACCAAGGGGATTATAATAGTATGAAGACGAAACTAGACCACACCGACTGGGGCGAGATACTTGGCACGAGCACTATAAACCATCAATGGTTAGGTTTTAAATGATATATTAAAAAGATAGATGATGAATTCATCCCTCATCGACGTGTGAGTAATATTAACACACATAAAGGAAAAGTACCCCTCAACAAGGAATCAGTAAAGAAAATTAAGAAAAAACACACTTTATGGAAGCGTTATATGGAGACAAAAGAAGGAAAATACTATACTGAATATTGTAGGGCTAGAAATCAAGTCCGTAAATTAACGAGGAAGATACAGAAGGAATTTGCGATGAAGCTAGCAACAGAAGCTAAGACAAACCCAAAAGCAGTATGGAAATATATGAACTCCAAAATCAAGAATCGGGAAGGTGTTTCAGACCTGAAGACAGACCCTAAAGATCCCAAATCTAGACTCACAGATTCTGACAGGGAAAAGACAGATGTCTTAGGACATTTATTTTCAAGTGTTTTTACTATAGAGCCAGGTGGTGATATCCCTCATATTCCACTCGTTAATTTAAGGCACAACATGGAAGAATTGACTATTGATGAGGAAATTGTAAAAAAAATTATAACCTTAATGTGTGTAAATCGGTAGGGCCAGATTGTGTTCATCCTAGGTTGTTCAAAGAGCTATCTAATCATCTATGTAAACCACTAGCTATGCTACTTAATAATTCACTGGCTGTGCAATGGAAACAGGGTAGGATCTCAGCCATATTTAAGAAGGGTAACCGAAAAACCGCAGGAAATTATAGACCAGTCAGCTTAACAAGTATAATATGTAAATGTATGGAACAATGTGTCAAAGACCATATTGTCAATCATGTGATTACGAATAAATTATTCAGTACGCAGCAATTTGGTGTTACTAAAGGTCGTTCTACGGTACTCCAATTATTACATGTTATTGACTCATGGACCAAAGCTTTAGATAGAGGGGAATCTGTAGACGTTGTATATTTGCACTTCATGAAAGCATTCGACACCACCCCTCACAAAAGATTAATAGGCAAACTTAAATCGTATGGTATAGAGTAGAACATACTAAGATGGATCCAGGCGTTCTTGTCTGACCGTGTACAGCAGGTCAATGTAAATGGTACAAATTCTGAATGGACAAATATAACAAGTCGTATTCCACAGGGCAGTGTCTTAGGACCGATCCTATTTGTTTTATACATAAATAATCTTCCTAAGAATATAGTTTCGAATGTATATATGTTTGCGCATGATACAAAGGTTTTCAAAACGATTACTAATCCAAATGATCAGCATACACTACAGAACGATTTAGATTATTTAACATATTGGTCAAGTAAATGGTTATTAAGGTTCCACCCAGATAAATGTAATTTAATGCACGTAGGGAAACATTACAGCAAGAGTATGCATACAACCTGAAGATAGATAATACTGCTTATGAATTTGGAGGAATAGAAGAACAAAAAGACTTTGGGGTTATAATTGATTAAAACCTAGAATTTGCTAAACACATCAACTAAAACATAAACAAAGCAAATGGTATCATGGCAGTTATTAGAAGGTTCTTTTCAACTCTAAATAAACATAATTTTGTACCATTATATAAAGCTTTAGTTAGGAGTCATCTAGATTATGGTCCCCTTATAAACATCAAAAATATGCAAAGGCGCGCAACAAAGCAGCTTCCTGGTATGAAGAATATTCCTTACGAGGAAAGACTTCAGAGATTGAAACTTCCTACACTTGCATATAGACGAACTCGTGGTGATATGATTGAGGTATATAAACTGCTCCATAGGAAATATGACAGTGATGTATCTAACATTGTAAAGCTGCACAAAGACAGTGATACAAGGGAAGGAACAAGGGGTCATAGTTTGAAATTGTTTATAGAACGTGCTTGTACAAATGTTAGAAAAGAAAGCTTCTCACTTAGAGTTACCAGGTTATGGAATGATCTACCGGAAGTAGATGTAACTGCCCCAATTGTCAACTCATTTAAAAACTGTTTAGATAGACATTGGAGTACTGAGGAGTTTCTCTACAACTACAAAGTTGCCTTGCTAGGAAGTCGTAGAACCTAAGTATACACCTAAGTAAAGATCAGTGTAGATTGGATATCAGAAAGTACTCATTTTCACATGGGACAATAAATGAATGGAACAAATTATCTACAAATTGTGTAACTGCTAGCACCGTGGATATGTTTAAAAACAAGGTTGACACATATCTCAGGAGGGCGGTTTACACGTAGACGAATACATTTTGGACTCTCGATATGCCAACGGCTTCCTTGTCCACTTGCCATCTGGGCCTTTGCTTTTGGTGGCAATCTTGTTAAATATTGTTAAATCCTCCTATCTCAGTCACAGTCTACCTCTTCTCGTTCGGCCATCCACTCTGAGATCTCTTCGTCGACCGACCCCTTTCCATTCATCCTACGTGTCAAGCCCACTTTAACAGACAACTTACCAACTTACTCCTGAAATTCTCCTGCACAACATTTTTAAATATCCGTATAATGGCCAGTATGATTACCACCCACTAACATCCGTGTCCTTTTATGGAGATAACAATCTATTCTTCGGACATATATTGAAGTTGGTTAACTGCATGGTTGATTGGTTGGTTGTTAGGGTGCCTGCCAAAAATGCGGTTTCTTTGCAGAACTAATTAGGCATTAAATAAATTGACGAAAATAGTGCTATTTCATAATAATTCATAACGTAGCCGACTTTTCATAGTAAATAGCCCCCCCCCATGCCTAAACACTTCACCCAGGTATACACGACATTTATTTAGATAGTTCTGCATGGCGCAGACTTTCAAGACCGGTTGGTAGAGTGGAAAGAAATATTTGGCAGACATGGAGCCTGGGGAAGACCAAATATCTAGATATAAGACTGGAAGGGAAGAAACTGAACCAACGAGACAATTGTGTATACCTGGGTGGAGTGGTTTGCGGGGGCGGCGGCACGGAGACGGGAATCCGCAGGAGAATACAAGCTGGGTGGGAATGCGTGAAGGACAGTGGAAGGGGTGATGGGAGATATACCCACCTTCCCGCCCGCCAGAGATTTGGCCGAAGTGGGAGGGAGTGAAGAACGAGAGCGATGGATAAGGGGAAGTGGAAACGGGTGGTAAAGACGGCAATGAAACGGGATCAGTGACGAAGAAAAAGGGAAAACAAATATCGACGACGGGTATCCGTGCCAGCGGACTTCAAGTTCAGGGTTCAAGAAAACAACAACAACAACAACCAATGCCATCTAGTGGATAGTTTAATAATTTATTGTTGCACTTTCCGACAGATGACGTGACAGTATGCCGTATCACACAACGACTTCTCCCGAATACATTTTTGTAACCTATCTTACCAGATACATTGTCGGACTTCTTGAAAAAGAATGAATGCTTGAAAAGAAGTATTAATTAATATCAATATACTTTGTCTCGATATTCATCAATATTTGCATGTTTAAATACAAACGTGGGGTCCGATTATTTGTTTTATTTTTGCTAAGTTGTTTTTAATTGACATCGACATGCCAAGTAGTAGTAGGCAAGTAGGCAAAAACGAAGAGGGAATCGGGTTATAACGAAAGTTGCACGAGATTCAGTAGTTTACAAGGATTTTAACTCGATATCGAAGAATCATAAGTAATGTCGGGTTTTGGTAGACCGTCAATGGGTAAAGGACGTAGGGGCGGTGGCTTTCGTTCGGATGGTGGTGACTGGCAACAACCAAAACAAGTGCCGACGCCGGTTAAAATTGACGATGACGATGGTTGGGACAGCGGCGGCGAGTCTAACGGTGGTGTCCTGGCCGGGGACAACTGGGGCGGAGGGTACCAACAGAAAGCCATTCCAGCGACGTATCAGAACAATGACGGTGATTTTTCTGCTAGAAGGCAGCGGGGAAGGGGCTTTTCCAGTGTACAGTCGAATGATTCACAACGTGACAGTTTTGGCGGGCGCCGTGGACGCGGAGGGGGCAGAGGTAGAGGCCGATCAGAAGACGGCAACTGGAGATCAAGCAGAGACGCTGACGATAATAATAGATATAGTTCACACAGAAGAGGGAGATTTGGTGAAGATGGGTTTGGGGGAGGATTCCATCCGCGGGGTGAGAGAGACAGAAATGAAGGCCAAGGTGTCACAATGTTAGAAGTCTGTAGCAGTGATGTTGGGCGCCTTATAGGTGAGGTGATGTTTTTCTCAAAAGGATATACACGCACAAACACAAACCTTCTTCAAGCACTAGTTCATAGACAATATTGGGTTCAGTAGTCGTGTGGTAGAGCGTCAGACTTTTGGTCGAGGGACCGGGGTTCAAAACCACATGCTGCCATTTCGAAACTTGGAAAATTTTGGTTTACCCCACATTGCCCGTGTCTTTCGGAAGAGATGCTAAAAGTTGTTAGTCCTTCTACCTGGTGTCTATGTTAGGGAAGCCAAATATCCCACACAGGGAAGTGGAACTGATGATCTCATTCTCTAAACTATCATTTGTGTAAAAACCCTGACAAATGGCCTGCCAATTATTTAAGTAGAAGAAGTAGAAATTAATAAAGTTGAGTACACTGAGAGTGCGAATGAAGGATAAATGTTGAAATGTGCTGCTGAATGCATTTGTTTTTTAATCTGTTAAGCAATTTACATTTAAATGTGCTCATGTAATGTGCCTGGTGTCAGCTGTAACCGTATCAATATTGTGGAAATTTATTATCGATGATCATTGAACGGGCCACAAGAAATTAGTGTTCGATTAAAATGTCACCGAATGCTGGAGTAGTAAAACACACAAATTTCATTAATGTTTCACATTCAGGTAAAGGAGGAATGAAGATTCGAGAACTTCAGGATACGAGTGGGGCAAGGATAAAGGTAATAAAAACTGTTGTTTGGTGATCGGCAGGGTTTGAGAGACCCGGGTTGAGGTGGTTAGGAAATGTGCTGAACTGAAAAGGATGTCATGCTGTAAGGAAAGCTGTAAATTTGAGGATGAGGGGGTAGGACTAGCATGCGAAGACAACAAATTATATGCATGGATGAGAGGAGGTGTAGGATGTCTATGAGTGCGCAGGGTTCGCCAAATCTTGAAAAGGCCTTGAATTTGAAGGTGTCTCTTGAAAAGGCCTTTAAATTTGAAAGTTTACCAAATGCCCTGAAAAGCCCTTGAATTTTGCCTAAATTAACAGGGTGCTCATTATTCAATGTCCGACTGCCCAGGGCGGTGAAATACGATGTCGGGCTAGTGATTGTGCCCAGATGCCTGCCTAGTCGAACAGGTGCGTTTTCTGGCTGTTTTCACGGTTCCTGCACTTGTCGCTGTCCCTCATGCGATGTCAGCCTAATGACATTAAGTCACGCAGTGTCACATGTGCTTTTGTTGACATCCATTTCGTAAAACTCTTTGTGATTGGTTAAAAGATTTAGGAATAATGAATCAAAACCATGATTTCTGCAGACTGCACATTATTGACATACTTTGTCAGTTAGGCACGTCTGTTGTGTTTGACTAGGCATGCATGCAATGAACAAATAATGGGAAAGACTTCAATTTAGAGTGGTTGACCCAGTATGGGTGGGTGAGAGAATGTAAAGATGATCCTCACAAAGCGAAATGTTTCACGTGTCGGAATCATTGAGTGGGGGAAGATGGACGAAAATGCGTTGAAATCGTACACGAAGAGCGCGAAACACAAATCGAACAATGAAATGTTGGAGGGTTTATCGAATATGCATCTCTTCACCACTGCAAGTTCCTTGACGGGTATCAAATTCAAAAATTATCCTAAACGCGAAACATTGGCAAATGACTCATCCGCAGATTTGACAACGCCTGACATTTTGAACATTGAACCGCCACAGCCTTCAAACGGTACTGAAATAAAACCTAGCAGGAATTCAATGCTGCATTTTGCCACACGGAACGACGTCTTTGAAGCTGAAATTCTTTGGACATTTAAAACTATATGTCCTATAGATCAAACGAAAATGTTGCCCAACTATAGTGTATTTGGAATCGCACCGTACCTGAAGTATTTAAAGGTCAAAGGACAAGATCCTTTTGTTGTGTCATTTTACGAAAGCTTCAACAAGAAAAGCCAGAAGAAGTAGATGGATATTCACATCTGTTTCTGGGGAGACGGGAACAAAGTCATGACACGCTATTTTGGTTCACAGTTTCTAGGTAAGTACATTGGCTGAACTGATTAATATGTTTTCAATACAAATGTATTTTTTTGCAAAATAATAATTGATAGTACTAATATATATAATAAATTCATATAATAATTATTATAACACTAATCTGTTTGCTGAGTTTGAGTGACATTGTTGGAATCCAAAAGTTATAAGATTAAGCAGTGATAT
This sequence comes from Lamellibrachia satsuma, assembly GCA_033239005.1. Lineage (NCBI taxonomy): Eukaryota > Metazoa > Annelida > Polychaeta > Sabellida > Siboglinidae > Lamellibrachia > Lamellibrachia satsuma. The sequence continues at coordinate 28,991,714 of BSQZ01000001.1, read as the reverse complement.
AGTTGGAATTCCAAAGTAATATTAATATATTGTCCTAATTTTCCGTTTATCACAATATCTATCAGTCCAATACATGTACATTAAATAATAGTGATAAGGCAAAATATTTGTTATAATAGTATTAGATGCCCCATGTGATTTATACTATTAGTATTACACTGTCAAATACACTACAGTTCATTGTATTTAATCTTTAATGAATATGACTACCAGTGTCCTCACTACCCCATGTAGCATATTGAAATAAAATAATGTATAATAAAAATTAGTAGTAAGCCCGAACATATACACTAATTTCTGTTTAAAATTTTAAATAGCATGCTAATTCACAGCAATTAATTTTCCAGGACATGCCAAGGCAGTGGAAATGATGGACCATTTTAGAGCAGGGGTTCTAGAATGTGGACTGGATATCAAGCAAATGGTCCAAATCGGCATGGACGGACCCAACATCAATTGGGCATTCATTGACCTGAAGAAGACACTCTCAGATGACTTTGATTCAACTTTAATCAACATTGGATCCTGTGGGCTGCACATTGTACATAACAGTTTCAAAGCTGGCGTCACCTCATCAGGATGAATCATCAGTGACCTCCTTTCATTACCCTACTACCTGTTCAATGATTCACCAGAGAGAAATGGAGATTACATGAAAGCCAGTGAGTTCTCATATGCCATTGAAATTTGTGAGCCATAGGTGGCTGGAGAATGTGCCTGTTTGTACCAGAGCTATGGAGATCCTGCCAAACGTCAAAGCCTATGTGAAAGCTGTCAATAAAGAAACAGTCCCCAGACCATCAAACAAGGATTTTTGGTCAATAAGGAGATCGAAATTGAAAATTTGAAAGAACAGTCCTTCGTGGCACAAAGACTGATTTGTGATCATGTGAAAGCTGTTGATCGTCTATTGAACATCGACATCAGCAAGCCACTACTTGTGTATGCAGGCATGGCGAAGCAGCGGTACGACAAATACTTGGAGGACGAAGGGGAAAAGAAGAAAACTGACCAGGAGCAGAGGAGATACTGTCAAAATTAGAATAGTATGAACTATTGTGATCTATTGTGAACTTGACAAATTGATCATTGTTTTTTTGTTGCAAATTCTGTTGAATAACCAAGTGTATGGCTTATTAGGTAGTCTAGAACAAGTGTTTAGTATATAAAAAAATGTTAATTCCCTAGTTGCTTCCATTGCTTTATAATAATAGCATACAGAAACCTGGTGAAGTAAGACCATGAAGAGTTGACATATATAACGTCATATTTTGTATATAATGTCATATTTTTGGGCCTTAAAATTTTTATTTCTGATGTGAAAAGGCCCTAAAAAGGCCTTAAGTTTGGTTGCTGAAAATTTGTATGAACCCTGGTGCGGCATTCTTGTTAAGAGATGGCTGGTGGCTCGGTGAGACAAAATTTTTATTTAAATTTCCAATGAAAGAAGCATATTTTAAAACGAGAATAGTATATTTGTCATAAAGTTTGATGGGAAACTGACTACTGAGTACGCATACACCCGTTTAACAATATACGTCGGTGTAAATAGTAGGTGTGTAAAAATGTGTTTTTTTTTCAGATACAAAGCGATAATGACAATGGCCTCGTAACTCCGGTGGAGCTTCGTGGAAGTGCCGATGCACAGGCTAAGGCAAAGGAAATGATCGAAGAACTGATTGAGTCATTCAAAAATATCTCCAGCATCGTACGAAGTGAGTATCTTTCTTTGGCATGTAAGTCTTGTGAATATGTAATAAATTTATAGTATTGTGTACAATGTTCCATCTCTGCAAAATCTCTCATGAAAGTAGTTGTAATAGTGCCTACCCAGAGTAGCACAGTATGTTTAATCACCAACAGGATGTTCCATCAAATGCATGGTGTTTATGTTTCTTTTGATGATTTTTGGAAGCTGTGACAATGCAAATTTTCACCACAGTATAAAACAAGGTCATCAATTAGATGTGGTATACCTAAATACATACATGTGTGGCTGACATAGTTGGAATGAAATGAACAATTAGATACCAAAAAGATTCCCACAGTGATTTTACTGCCGAAACAATCGCGTATCAACAATAGCGTATATATGCATGCACTGTTGTGTTTGAAATGTCAGGGCAGCCGATTTTTGTGTTATGATGCTAAGGTTATGATTAAAGTTTAATGTCAATAGCGTAATTGTTGAAGCAATGTATTTATCGTTGCCACAGTAATTCAATAAATATTTGCGTTGTTGTGGATACGTCATTGTTCCGACTCACTCGTTTAAAGCATAAAATTACGTGTCATGTATCTGTCGGCAATTTCACACGAACTCACTGTTATAATAATGTCGTGATGTATCAGAGGTGCATCAGGTTATTTTAGGTAGCCTCTATTCTGTCAAAGAATCTAGTTTATTTAATTTAATGGGTAAAACATGGCAGTTTGACACCGAATAAAAATATAAAAATTTTACTGTTGTTTATTCTCAGCTAAGGATGTGAAACCAGCTGGTTTTGATAGACCCACAATTGACTGGACGGCCCTCTACAAGGACAAAGAAAAGAACGCGGCCATGAAATGGGAAGGTAAGCTATATACTTTTGCTATCAGTTTGTGATAGAGTCACATGATAATTATGGCGGATGTCTTAGCATCTCAGCTTCTTAGCCGTTATCACTGTTAATTTGTGCATGTAAATCATTTAAAGTTGCTTCCACGATTCATCACAAATCAGGTTTGTTGATGTTAAAATTTGCAGTGTACTAGTGTGTGAATAGTTTATGTAATACAGTCGAGCCATGTTTGGTGTTCCCATATCTGCGAATCTTGATTGCAATTTACAAACCGCCGAAGCGAAGCCAGCGACAGCGATTGATGTCGGCGGCAGCGCAAAACAAACAAAACATTGACACTCATTCATTGACGTTGTTCAAGTAATGTTTCTTGAGAATTGTCAAAGCAATTCTAACTAGGTTTAAGCAGGCCCATTTGGCAATTCCCCCTGGTAGCAGAAAATCAGGGTCCACGACCGACCGCCTTATATCCGAATCTGCGTAATAACGGGGATGCGATGCACGACTATATGCAAAGTTGGTTTAATAAAATAGTGTATATTTTTGTTGACATCATCGAAAGAGTTGATCATTAGATCGTTTAACTTGTGAACATATAACATATATAGAGGCAGGCCATGTTTTTGCCCTACTCTTTTGCCAAACTTCTGTTTGCTTGAACCAAAATTAATTCTTGAATAGTTTGTCCAATGATTTAATTAAAGCTAATGATTTAATTAAAGCTTTAAGTGTGAAGATTCCCGGTTTCTTACTCGGGGTCATCTATGTTGTAAAAGGAACCTGCTGAACCAGGCACCAATGTAACCATAGCCATTTGTTCGACTTGTTTCAGGATTCCCAGATGTCATCAAAAACTTCTACATTGAGGACCCTGTCGTCGCCAACATGCACGAGTCTGAAATCAAAAGGATAAAGTTAGGCCCTTTATTTTTATTAGTTGGTTTACGGATCCACTGGCCCGTTATTTTAGTGTTTTGAAGAAAAAAATTCTTCATATTTTTATTGTTTAACATGAAACATCATTCCACATACAAAAAACATATTTAAAAAAATGTGTGTACTTTTTCGGTCCAAGTAGCAGCACGTTGTATCAGCATCTTCTACAGGGAGCGTTAGCAGCTTATATGATCGATATCCACGGCACTCTGTGGACAGCAAATGTGCGTAAAAACACAATATTTTTAAAGAATATATGCTTTTTTTGTACATGGAATGATTGAATGCACTGGCGTAGAGAGAAATAGGTAAGCATGTCATTTAGCAGCATAAATAATTCCATAACTGGCTGATGTTAAATATGAATCATGATGGATGATTTATAGCTGTAGTGTCTAATCTAATTGTAACTCGTAAAATGTTGCATGCCATTCAGTACTTGTAAAAATGGGCCTTGTGTAATATATTGTATTCTGTTTAGGACAGAAAATAACAATGTGACAGTAAAAAACCTACACAAAGATGGAGAAGGGACAATCCCCAACCCCGTTGTCACCTTTGAGCAAGCCTTTCAGCACCATCGTATGTGTGGTTCTGTAGTTCAGTATATACCTTCAATCTACCAAAAATATTTATTAGAGCGAATCAGCCGATTGGTTGATTCGTTATACATTGTGATTGATTGTATGGCTCTGCCAGCTATGGATCTTTCCGTAATTGTTTAATCGCATAAGGTAGTCACTGTCTTTATATGGCAGTCTCGCAGCAGATGTTTATGGTCAATGCTTAAAAACTACTAAGCAAGTCACCGAATCAAGCGAACTTATCCATGCATTAAACACATATTCTGAGGTCTTAAAAATTACCTGAAAAATAACTATTGGTATTGCCATGTGTGTAGCTACTAATATATGTTGGCACGTTAATGCCATTTAAAAAATGGAAATATTCTTGAATTATAGTTGGGCTGTTAATTGCTAAATGGATAGATTGTAAATATTTCATCAAAAGAATGACCAGCAATGAGCGATAATGATACAGTTTGATTAATTGTTAAAATTATGAAATGTAAAATTGTTAATGATATGTCATAATGTGCAATATTTATTTCACAGCTGAAATTTTGTCTGAGTTGAAGAGAGCTGGGTTTGCAACACCTTCGCCAATTCAGGTGAGCTCTTGGCTGCACAATCAGTTTTTATGCTGACTAGCACCTACACCTAATTGTGACTAATATATTATTATTTATTGAACTCTAACATTTATTTATAAATATTTTACCATGCACATTAGTCCTAATGAAATAAGTTGCATGTGCAAATTTTTAAATATTGAATTATCTATATCATTGGAAAGAGCAGATATTAAGCTTTCAAATGATGCATTATATAAGGACAGCTCACTCATAGCCAAAGTTGGGCTACAATGAACATACATGGGGTACAGTCTGGCCAGATCTCTCTGGGGCCAGCTTTGACGCCCTGAGATGCGAGACCCGGATATTTCACATGACCAGACTGCGGTCCTGGGCCAGCTTCATGATCATGCGACTGTGGTCACATGACCAGAGAATCCTGGGGTCTGCATCCCTCTGGGTGTCCAGCCAGCCCTTCTGAAATGCTGGCCATCCTATCAATTTGGAAACGTGGAGAAAGGGGGTTGGTTGATGCGCTCTGAGGATGCGAGACCCGGATATTTCATGTGACCGGACTGCGATCCTGGGCCAGCTACTTGATCATGATCATGTCACTGAGGTCACATGACCAGAGAATCCTGGGTCTGCATCCCTCTGGGTGTCCAGCCAGCCCAAAACGAGGTATTTAGACCGAATGCCCCAGCCCTTTTGAAATGCTGGCTATCCTATCATTTTTGAATGATGGGCATTCCAGGCGAAAGGGGAAAAGCAGTTGTAGGTCTTTTCCACTGATCTACATTATTATGTAAGTCAGTGGTCTGTTCTAATTCAAACTGTGCACAGCAATGTCACTATGATGTAGCTAACGTATGTAAGTTATGCTATATATGGACTCTTTCTATCCATATACACCTCTATGGGGTACAGGCAAACTCTAATAACTTGGAAAGTATTCAAAATTGCTGCATACATCCAGCGGCAAATGTGTAGGCATAATTATTTTCTTTATAATGACATAGAAAAAAAATTCCATGGTTGCAACTTCTGCTACAGCCTTTTTGAAATTGTGACCCCCACCCCTGGGGGCCCAACACGCCCATGTCCGTCAGAAGGGTCCCTGGGTCACCTTGCAAAGTTTTGTCCGGATCGGCCCATAAATGAGGCCATGCATAAGACACAACAGACAAACAGACCCTTTGATTTATATATTAGAATCACATTTTTTAACTAATTTATTATCATTTATTTAACCCATTTTATCACATGTATTTTGTCCAGACATATGGCGCTGTACGTGTGTACTTAGTGTTATTGTTACTATCTGTATTGCTGCAGGAAAGTATTTTCGTGTTGGCTAACATTTTAACAATGGCGTGACTCGGACAACCTGATCAAAGCCAACGAACTAAACCTCGTGGTTTTTGTGCAGAACCTCTAGTTTCAAGAAACAATCAGTTGTGCATTATAGTTATGTGATATATTTTATCCTTCTTCAGATGCAAGCATGGCCTATTGCTCTGCAAGGCAAGGACTTGATAGGTATAGCACAGACAGGAACAGGAAAAACCATCGCATTTCTGCTGCCTGCCTTCATCCATATAGAGGGGCAGACCACGTGAGTAACACGTAGATTTTTGGCTTATCTTATTTGACATATTTCATGAAAAATCGATCATCTCTAGTTTTGATTACAACATGTTAGTTCATTTGTGCTAATTTGTTGTTTAGTTAGTATTGTTGACATGATTAAGTTTTAGCACAGATGAAAACAAGGAATACGTATATAGTTTTCATGCAGATTATTTTATTGATATAGAGTGGTGTTTATGGTTGTGGTCTGTTGTTTAATGACAGACCGAGGGAAAAGCGGATAGGACCGACAGTGCTGGTGCTGTCACCCACCAGGGAACTTGCGCTACAGATTGAGGCTGAGGTCGGCAAGTACAAATACAGGGGCATTAAATGGTGAGTACTGCACCTAGAACGTTTACAACGTTACTGTTGTGACATGCGTACATATTTGCTCATGTTTGTTTTAGAATATTCTCATGGCAGAGACAATTAAACAGATCATGATAAATTACGATAAAAGATTATGGCTCACTAAAACACATTTGGTCAGTTAAGATGTTAGAATAGATATAGTTTATATTATATATTATTTTACAATTAAACTGATCAAACTTTGAACCTTTATTCCTGTACTACCCAACAAAAAGTCACAAATGTTCTGCTCCCTCAGTTGCTGTGTCTACGGCGGGGGTAGTCGGCGTGAACAGATCAACACGGTGTCGAAAGGCGTAGAGATCGTGGTGGCGACACCTGGGAGGCTGAATGATCTCATCAGCAACCAGATCATTGATGTTCGCAGTGTCACGTATCTGGTTTGTATGGTCTTCTTGGCCGGTTGTAAGACAGTTCCAAAACGTCCATCTTTTGGGACTGCCTAACCAAAACTGTTTATTATAAATATTGGAACTAAGGCTTTCTTGATTGGCGCACCAACTCTCTAATAATAAAGTTTAATTCGCTTTGCATCCATGGTGGCTGAATAGTACTGTAATTTACTCCCTGTTAGTATTAGTATAGGAAATATAATAAAATGTTGCTGTCATCTGAATACATACCTGTTTAACCGTGCTTTCCCTCCTTAACTCCCCAGCGTATTCAGCCATCTGTTCACAAATTTTGAATTGTATATCGATTCTAAAATTGCCTAACCCTGAAATAGCCTCTAAGGTCTTGTTTCCGAGCATTTAGGTGTTATAGAAGTTTTCGTATTACTGTTATTATAATTCTTTAATTTTGGTATGATACACATGGAATCAAAAATATTTTGTATTAATGTATTGTCAGTATGGTACAATAGTACATGATTTTATTGTGGATTACATGTACACTGTTTCTACAGCTAGTTCTTGTACGAGGCTCACAGGATATTGGACATGGGCTATGTTGGGATTACATGTGCACTGTTTCTACTGCTAGGTCTTGGATGAAGCTGACAGAATGTTGGATATGGGCTTTGAGCCAGAGATCCGAAAGATTCTGCTTGATATCCGACCAGACAGACAGACGGTCATGACCAGGTAGGGGTTACCAGTTATCTTATGTGTCTACATGAACTATCCCGAGTGCGAACCAAGACCAGGTAGGGGTTACCCGTCATCTTATGTGACTAGATGAACTATCACGAGTGCGAACCATGACCAGGTAGGGGTTACCCGTCATGTTATGTGGCTAGATAACTATCACGAATGCGAACCATGACCAGATAGGGGTTACCCATCATCTTATGTGACTAGATAACTATCACGAATGCGAACCATGACCAGATAGGGGTTACCCGTCATCTTATGTGACTAGATAACTATCACGAATGCGAACCATGACCAGATAGGGGTTACCCATCATCTTATGTGACTAGATAACTATCACGAATGCAAACCATGACCAGATAGGGGTTACCCGTCATCTTATGTGACTAGATAAACTATCACGAGTGCGAACCATGACCAGATAGGGGTTACCCGTCATCTTATGTGACTAGATAAACTATCACGAGTGCGAACCATGACCAGATGGGGGTTACCCATCATCTTATGTGACTAGATAAACTATCACGAGTGCAAACCATGACCAGGTAGGGGAAACCCGTCATCTTATGTGGCTAGATAGACTATCACGAGTGCGAACCATGACCAGGTAGGGGTTACCCGTCATCTTATGTGTCTAGATAAACTATCACGAGTGCGAACCATGACCAGGTAGGGGTTACCCGTCATTTTATGTGTCTAGATAAACTATCACGAGTGCGAACCATGACCAGGTAGGGGTTACCCGTCATCTTATGTGTCTAGATGAACTATCACGAGTGCAAACCACGACCAGGTAGGGGTTACCCATCATCTTATGTATCTAGATAAACTATCACGAGTGCGAACCATGACTAGGTAGGGGTTACCCATCATCTTATGTGGCTAGATAAACTATCCTGAGAGTGAACCAGAAGCTTACCAGTTTCAAAGCAACATTTAGTAAGAACAGTCCCAAAGCAGTTTTTTACATGCTAGCTAAATTGTTGCAAGTATTGAAATATGACAAAGGTGTTTATTTAGATACACAGCCTCATCGCTTTTATCATAAAATCAAAATCAGTACATTAGTGAACAACTGTCAACATTTCCAATACCTGTGGACAAACTTTACTGGTGTCAGGTGTTCACATGTTCATGAGATGGGCGCAGCATGTAACATCTGTAAAATTATGTATCCCTCCACATGCTACGTAGACATAATATTCGCACTAAAACATTCAAAACAAACATAATGATCAAATTTCCTTCAAATTGTATTAATAAATGGTGGTTCTCAAAACATTTGGGCAGTGAAAATATAATAAATACAGTTTATACTACGTAACATGATTTTACGATAAAAACGACCAGTGTTCCTTTAAACGAGGTTTAGTCAATCCTCGTAGACATTGGTTTAAACCTTTTTACTTGCAGTAAATGACCAGTGTCCTCTGCTCACACTTTCTGGTTGTGTTGCAGCGCTACGTGGCCGGAGGGCGTAAGACGCATGGCTGAGTCCTACATGACTAACCCCATCCAAGTGTTTGTTGGGTCACTCGACCTCGCTGTAAGTTGACTCGGACATTTCACCTTACCAGAGATAATAGGTTGAAAGTGAAAAAGATAATACGGTGCATTCCACCATTCTGAAGTCGAGTTGGTGGTGGATTGAACAGGTCTGCTGGCGGATGAACTGTAAACACTTAGAGCAGTTCTAAGGACTGGATACTACGCTATATAAGAACTTGCCTTTATGTAACACTAGTCCAGTTGCACAGGAGAGAAGGCAAGAGCTTATAACTCCTTGCACTATCCCGTCAATCTTTTTTTTGTAGTGCAGTGGCAATGACATCTTCATGCTGCAAAAATCATACACAACTGCCGGTTTCACGAAGCAGTTGGTAGACGTTTAACGTAAATCACGTAAGAGTGGTTGAAACACACACAGCATCGTTAACAATTACACATAGCTGTTGTTCTGAGTTACGTAATTGATGTCAAACGTCCCCATTGGGTCCTTTGACGTAATACCCCACCCCTCAGTGAATTTCAAATATTTTTTAATGTCATCACCACGGGCACGCCTATCAAATGTCAGCCCTATACAAGCGAAACTGATGGAGATATGAGGGAAGAGACAGACAGGTGCACAAACAACTTTATTATATAGATACTGAGATGTTTGTTTACTTTGTTGTAGGCTGTACACAGTGTGACACAGAGAGTGGAAGTCTTGACCGACGAAGAGAAGAGACCTCGTGTAAGTTCTCTCCACACTTCAAGCAGTGGCAAACATTTGGTGGAAGTCAAATGTGCCGAAATGAATTACATAATAAAATTATAATTTGACCGTTATCTTTTTTATGAATACTGACCTCGCCGTTCGGCGCGCAATGTAAACATGACATTCTAGGCAAAACATCGCAATTAAACAGATAACAGTGAAATTATATTTAAAATGTGGTTCATTAAAACACATTTGGGCAGTCAGTTTGTTAGAATAGATAAAGTTTATATTACATAACAGTTTGTAGTAATAATTTGTGATAAAAACGATCACTTTGTAACTTTAATGTTAATAGCATTAATCTAGTAGATAATGTGTGGTAGATACTGCCTGTAGTACTAGTTGGAATTGGCAATATGTTTGGTTGTTTATGTATCTGTTGCTGCGCCAATTTGGTGTGTGTGGAAAAACAAGTAGATCAGATTATGATGTAGTATAGTCTTCAGTGTCTGTGGAAGGCTGTTTCTGGCCTGTAAATGCTGCATCGTAGTTCACCCTTTTTTATTGTTTATGTGACTATATTTCTCAGAATCCAAGGCTTTGTTGATCGTCATCTTAGGTGGATTATTAAGTGATTTGTGAAACTTGTGTGTTTAGTTGATCGAGTTCCTCAAGTATGAGATGACGGAGGAGGACAAGGTGATTGTGTTTGTGGGCAGGAAAGTCACGTAAGTCTCCTGGGTAGGGGTAAATTTCGGCAAAATGTGATAATCTAGGCAAGTGATTTTCATAAGGGGTGGATATATTGGAAAATGATGTTTCTGTCTGAACAACGGCATACAGTACTTAGAAAGTCTTGTGTTACTGCAAGTTCCCCCTTCAACGCATCTGTTAAGCTGAACCTGGTCGGTTAACATTTTACGAAAAAAAAATTATTCTAAACTGTCTTTTAGAATAATTTTGCGACTGAGCAAATTTTTTTATTGAGTTTTGATGAAATCATCAGACAATCTATTGTTGACTGGATCTGGTAAAAATTCATCGCCAAGGGCAAATGTGGCCTGGTTATATACAGGTGTATATACTACGACATAAGGCTGTTTACACTTGCAAGTTATCCGATCTACTGACTAAAGTCGATTCTTTCAATGAATTTAAGAAAAGTGTGGTTTTTTATATGATTGCATGTTACTTAACTGTTTTTGCCCTAAAAATTTGAACATCAAAGCCAGTTTGTTAGGGGGGGGCTAAAAGTTTGTTAGGGGGTAAAAGAATCTAAGAAGGAGTTTTAACATACGTATATGCCAGGTTTGCAGGAGATATTTATTATAAATATTATTATAAATTCTTCTGCATGTTATGACTAACTGTCCAATCAGACAATCTAATCTAGCATCCTCACACACAATGTTTCAAGTTTATTCGATATTTCTGTAGTTTTGTTTCTAGCTATAAATAAATATCACTAGCAACCTTGTAGGTAATGTTTTGATAACATTTTGTGGTGGACGTCAATGCTGGATGTTGAGTGCAATGGACCATGTAGTTTGCAACATCCATTCATTCATCAGCACACAAACGTTGTTCAGAATGAAAATTTATCAGGGCGTTTTAATTCCAGGGCTGACGATATTGCATCAGATTTCCATCTGGAGGGTATCAACTGTCAGTGTATCCACGGGGACAGGTAGGCTACTAAGCACATTGTCATTTGCTGTTGAAGAGAAACTTGGGGGAAATGTTGCTGAAACTATTATATAGACGTTCTCATCAGTTGTACTTTGTGGGAGATTGTTGTAAATCATAATATAGGAGTGTCTGTGTAGGATTAATTGTTCTGCAAGGCTCACTGTTAAATGTACTTGTCATATATCAGGAGTATGGACATTTTACCAGGTACCGGGTTGTTAGTTTTGTCATGCTTATAGATTGTTTGGTTTGTGTCCATAGCAACCAGCTGGTGTTAATACTTAATATCCATGATTTTCCAGTCTTGCGACCACTCCAGGTGTATGAATATATTTTCCTCAAAACATATTGTGTGGCATTTTGTAGCACGTAACTTCTTGAATGTGACTGATTCATAACGTATACACTTAGTAAGAAGTTCTAAAAGCTGGCATTTTTTCGACAGACCACAAGAAGAAGAAAGAGTGCAATGCTCAGCAAGTGCTTTGACCTGTCTGTTTGATGAACATTTAGGAAATGGAATTGAGGCTAACATTGTTGTTTCCCGTGACCAGGGAGCAGTGTGACAGGGAGCAGGCGTTGGAGGACTTCAAGACAGGAGAAGTCCGTGTGCTGGTTGCGACAGACGTTGCTTCTCGAGGGCTTGATGTGAAGGATATCACGTATGTAGTAGACACGTCACCTAGCAACTGTTTTCTCTTTCAGAGGACACTTGACGAAATTAGGATTTAATATTCTTTGATTTACTTATTTCATGTTGATGTAGACATTATTTCATGTTGATGTCCACATTTCAACATACAATACAGCACCAGTGCTGTTGGAATTAATTAGAATTAACACAATTACAGTGAACTCGGCTTAACAGAATCACGGAGAATTGGCCGTTTAGTTTTGCATATTAGCTTGGACGGAATCACTCCATATATTTATATATATTAAAACGTGCTTAAGTGAATCGGCCACATAATAGAATCAAGATACTCTAGCCCAAAGTGATTCTGTTAAGCAGAGTCCACTGTATTGTAACTGAAACCTTTAGATGCCAAGTAGTCTCTTGTAAGCTCTTGGAGTAAATTGCCATTAAACTTGTGTCCCTAGACAGTGTACACAGTGTGATGTTTTATACGGCAGTCAGTCCAAACTAGTGACCACAAAGTGTTACAGGAGTATGTCATGTGTAGGTGTATTCCTTGGCACATATGTTGGACAGATCATTTATTTCTTCATCAATGTCGAATCTTCTGTTGCAGATACGTGTTCAACTTCGACTTTCCGAGGAACGTGGAAGATTACGTACACAGGGTTGGAAGGACGGGCAGGGCAGGGTGTGTACAGTGATCAGTTGTCTAGGCTATACACATGCATGTACTCCATAATTAACAAACATCAGGCATTCTTAGACATACTATGATTTTAACTTCATTTATTCTTGTGAAAATCCGCTTTACAAAGAAAAATATTCCAGATGTTTGTAGCCGAGTTATGCTTTATGATGTACTCACTGGTATATTTAAGATGGGGCAAATTAAGCACTCCACAATAATGGCAACAAATTCCAGCCTGAAAAAAGTTTTGTGTTGGATTGTAACAGTGATTGAGTGACTCGTCTTTTACAGGCGAAGTGGCACGTCTATCACGCTGGTGACGCGTGGAGACTGGCGACAAGCCAAGGGACTCATCGACATCCTAGTGGAAGCCAACCAGGTCAGGTTTCTCTCATTCGTAGGATAACTAACATTCTTCCGGTTAAAAACATTGGATATATATTTTTATCGTGTAGGCCCAAGCAGTTGCTGTTGCAATGCAGGTGGGTATAGAGAGGGAGTGTCCCAGTTAACATGTCATTATGACAGGGGGTCTTAAAATTACAACTTCTGCATCCCCCGTGGTAGTTTTAACTGGAACAACCCCAAATTAAAAGAAGGGCAGGTTTTTTTGTAGTTGAAAGTTGAAATGATAATAGTTAATAAAACATGATATACATTATAACACTGTGGTCTCGTACATATATTTTGAAACTGAAACTTGTTCTAAGAACATACATGTTATGGTTTACATTATAATTTATATCATAGAATGATGACATTGTAGTGTTTCCATGGTGTTTGTTTTTCTTTTTCAGTACATAATTTACCGTTCGGCCGTTATTGTATATTCATTTTTAACCGTTTTCATAATTGAAACTGACCAAGAAGGAATGCAGAGTTGGAATTTCGCAGTGGACTGTTTCCAGGTCATAATGACCACTGTGTTTCCCACATTCAACTTTTGAAACAGAATATTGACATGTTATTTGTGATGAGATGACATGTTAATATTCATTCAATAATATTAAAAACGTTTATGTATAAAAAAAACATAATCCAGTTCTGTATACCATAAGGGTATTCACAGTTTCATGAGTTACATAATCTAATGATCGAAGTAAATTCTTTCAGTGATTTTAGCAAAAGGTATTAAATCAACTGTGCAAATTAGTTACACTACTCACGCACGCATGCACGCACATACAACAGATTTTAACATCAGCGAACCAGATTGTTGATGGGCTCAGCCAATCAATTGATTGGGAATTTTAAATTTGTTATTAATCATTGTGCCCTCTTAATTGAAATTTTGGTTATGTCAAAGAAGAAGTTGAAATTGTCACACTTTGTTTGTGTTTCCTACAGGAGGTGCCCTATGACCTACAAGACATGGCGGAGCGTTTCCAGGCCTGGCGAGAGCGACAGAGGGAGGGACGAGATGATGACAGAAGGGGTGGGGGAAGAGGAGGAGGCAGGGGTGGAGGGAACGGGTATCGCGGCCGGGGTGGCGGAGGCTTCACAGGGGGGAGAGACGCTGGTGGAGCTGGGGTTGGTTTCCCATTCTTTGGCGGGGGTAGGGGTGGCCGACGTGGAGGGCGACGTGGCGAACGGGACGATCCTCTATGCGGTTTCTCGTTTTGATGTCTACGATTGCTAGGCGACAATGTTGCACTACAGTTGCTAGGCAACAATGTTTATAACTTCAGAGATCTGCTATAACTTCAGAGATCTGCCAAACCAGTACTGAACAGGAGTTAATCCTGTACAGAACAGTGAAATCTGCAGACGGCAGACTAAACTGCCACATATTTTAACGTGTATGTTAGTGCGGTAACGTTAAATTATTATGTAAGTACATGGCTCACTGTAGTATTTTTCATATTGATTTCATTGATTTCTATTAAATGTGTTGAATCAAAACTCCCTATTGTCACCCTTTGTAGACACCCTTTCATTTATTTTCTGTAACATTTGTAGACACCAAAGTGTATAATACATTTTAAAGGAACAAACATAGTCTGTACATACATAACACACACGTTTACAGTACATAACTCCATACATACATTTACATTTCAGGCACAGCCAGGGCTGGGTTACAACTGCAATTTATTACATTAATATATAATTATAGTCAAGTGAACTGCATAATCAATTGTCATAAATTTTGAAGCAAATTATAATTATTAACCTGATCAAAACATGCAATATGTGTCCTGCACAGAAGTTCTATGACCTTAATTCTAACATAATGAAATCCAGTAAAATGTTGAAATAATAATTTTTTATTTGAAAGATACTGTATTGTAACCAAATTTATATAACCTAGTGTATGTTCTGTGTAATCATAATCTGAGTTGTCTAGGTACTGTTATTTTGTATTCGAGTCCAACCATGTATACTAAATACAAAACTAATCATTCATGGACAAAATTAAAACTAATATAAGAAAGTACAAGTGTAAAAAACTACCACATTTCAGTGGTAAAAAGGCAAGATGTTAACAAGCGGAACCACAAAGACAACAATGTTCAGATCTCTAGTATTGTGTAAGAATTAATTATGAAAAGTGTAAAATAGTTTAGCTACATTTTCCAATCTATTGGAACTGTTGCATTGTGGGATAGCACTTGCACTTATGTCACAGGCTCGTGGCTACTGAACCTTCCGTCGGACCGAGGCCCACAGAATGGCAGACAGCGCGATCACACAACCTGCCATGGACACAGTAAACACGGCAGTTGGGAAGACTCCCTGAAAACAAAACAATACAACTATGTAAATTATCTAACCTACAAAGCAAAGGGTGTCCGTCTGTCTTGTCCTATGCATGGCCTCACTTGTGGGCTAATATGGATGGAACATTGCGAGGTGACATAGGGGTTCTTATGATATACACCGGGGGGAGGTTGGATGTGGAACCATGGGCCCCCGGGAGGTGGGGGTAAAAATTTCAAAAAAGCTATAATAGAAGTTGCAACTGTGGAATTAATTAGTTTTCTATGGCATAAATATGATAATAATTGTTAGTAACATTGTAGCAATTCACAGCCCTGCTTTAACTAAAAAATTGCAATATGATAGTAACAATGTAGCTATCCATATATGCCACTTTAACTAGAAAAGACTGCCTTTTCTCCCGGTGCATTGTGGGTTAACTCGGCTAGTTTTTAACACATGGCATGGATACTTCCAGTAGCACTTTTCCAGCAAAGTTAGCATTATAACATCTAATATCCCAGCAAGTCTACAAGATAAGAAAAACTGCTATAACAGGATGCCATGCAGACTCGAATGGGCTGACTGGAGTCGCATATTAGCATGACTCGAGGTTGACTTGAGACTTGACTTGCAAGCGTGTGACTTGTCAACAAGTGACTTTTCAACAAGTCTGATGGCTTGAGACGTACACAAAATGAGAACCATGATGTTGTTGTTGAATACAATACTTATTAAGCACTTATTATGAATTATGATTTCCTAATGTTGTGGCAGGACAGCATCTGCTTAAACTTCCCACTAAAACTACCAAAAAAAAACCAATCTAGGCAATTGGTGTACCCTGGTGACTTGGGATTTAATTTGGACGTCACTGACTTGAGACTTGACTTGCAGGTCAATGCATGACTTGAGACTTGACCTGCCACTTTGTGACTTGCCAACAAGTCTGGTAAATACTAGCAGATGAACATACACATGAATGAATAATCGTTCGACTCTTGATAAACCAGTGACTTCCTTGTCCACTTGTCATCTGGAGAATTTTGCTCTTAATGGCAATCTTGTTACATCTTGTTCATAGCTGGGCAATTCCGGCATTATGGACTTATATTTCAGAGAATTGTTTACCATTTGTCAAGACTTGCAATAGAGCACAACTGGAATAGGTTGATTTTGAAAAGGGCATAACATGTAACCTACCTAGTACTATTAACATAATGTGTAACCTACCTAGTACTATTAACGTAATGTGTAACCTACCTAGTACTTTTAACATGTCAAATTATAACCCTCCAGCTTTACTTATTTTTGAGAAATGTTCTAAAAATAGTCCTTTTATGGACGTATGCAGAGAAAATTATTATTTTTGAATGTTGCTTAATGAACAAAATACACTTTGAATCTCAGCTGTTCAACCAATAATGTTCAGTCTTTTCTCATTCTTTTTAAAGATAAATAAGTGGGTTTCTCAAGAAGCCATTGCATGCATAATAAACAGAGAAACAGAACTGTTTGGCTGAGATGTAAAATAGAGAAAAGTTAACAACTGCAATAGGTAATAAAACATGGATGCATAACTTGTCTCGTAGTCAACCTGTACTTCAACAAATAAGGGCACGCAGCTAGTTATATAATAATCAAAATAGTTTCTTATAAAACTCTACTAAACTGATTTTGATGTTATTAGAGAACAAAATGATGTTCATGTCCTTGAGCATTTATGTTCTTTCCCTCATTGTTCTCTTTTTTATTTTTTTTATTTGTACTTCTTGAAAATAGTTAGAATAAACTAATTAATTTTAGTATGTCAGATCTAAAAGCACTTTTTTAGTTCTTCCCATTTTTGCATGCTATCTTTCTTTAATGTTTGATCCCGAATGGACCAGATTCGACTAAGGTTGACAAGACTCTCAAAGATAACCTGCCTTAGGTGTTGGGACACACTATTTCACATATCCTTGGTTAATCAAATTCCTTTGTTAGGATGTTGTAGTTCCAATTCCAATGCTGGGTATAGTACTTGTTGCATATTCTATACAACCGTCTTTGACATCAAACATCTTGTGATTCATGCAATGATATTGATACATCCATCATACTTCCCTTCAGTACAAATAGTTCATCTTCAAAATGGTACCATATTTACAGTATATAGATAATAACCAAATTTGAAAACATTATGGTAAGGTTGACCATTTGGCAGAATTGCCCAGTTATAAAAGATGAGTGGAAATCTTTCTAGATGGATGAGATGTGTGTGTGTGTGTGTGTGTGTGCGCGTGCGTGCGTGCGTGCGTGCGTGTATGTCTTCACAAAACTGATGCATAGATGTGTACGTGTGGACGTAAAGTATTTCAGCTGCAGACTTAATCAATATTCACAGCAAACTTGGCACAACTACTCTAGAAAGGATGCAATCAATATTGCATCCGAACAGCCGCTGCATATTTTATAAACCCATCTGCCTTTCTCGTGGGTGCTGGAATAATACACGGCTCAGCAGAATCAATTGGAGAAAATCAACACTCAACTCGACACTTGATTCAGCAGGGAAGATAGTCCAAGACAGTGTTTGGAAGGCAGATAACATGTCCATGGAGAAACTGAACTGAATCATTCAAGATGGCTGGTTTGTATAGGTTTTATTTAATAATTTATGAATTTGAAACTAATGAAAGATATTATCCATGTAAATTACAGTGGACTTGATGTCATCTAGCAGCAATAAAATCCAGATCTTTGTATTGCTGTAAATATGATCCATTTTTGCTGTTTGTTACACTTTTGGGTTTCACTTACATACTGCATAATCATAAAAGTCTGGAAAAGTTATCTGACCTACAGCGTGGTTTGGCTGTTGGAGCCGGAATGTCAATTGAGGGGATCTGGGAGTTTGGGATTGGGTTCGAGACAACCAATTTTGTTTACCCCACAGAAACATTCTACATGGTGTCTATGCCAGGGGGAGAAAAAGATCCCGCAATGCGTGTCCTGAAATGGACTCTAGAGAAGGAAACTGTAAACTAAACCCTTGACACGACACCCTGGAAACTTCCTTGCCGAGTAATCTAGATCTAGATGTTGTGTTAACGGGCATTTGAATGCAGATGTATTTCCTCAGATGATTCTCTGTACTGTTGCAGATGTCTGGTCACTAGGCCGAGGCAAGATGCCGCTCATCCAGGAGGTGTACAGTGGAACACCATCACATCAAAACATATGACATGCACTGTGCTTAGAAAGATCTACGGTTGCGAAGAATTGTGTAACCACACGAACAGAATCCTGTGAATGATACACGATGTTGCGACATTGCCGCTATTGCAGACTAAGGAGACTAGCCATATGCTGTTTTATTCTTTTGATCATCCTTCAACTGATACAACTAATATATCCGTGCATTTTCTTCACCAACAGAGAAACTTGCAAACCTACTTTGGTGAACAAACCATCTACAAAACCTGCTCACCAACAACGTCCAACCACTGAGAGCAACTTAAAATTGCCTCATGCCGAAAATCAGTCCAGCAGTGCTGACTGGCATAACATCGTGTATCGACTCAACAACGAATCAAGATTCTCTGCGCAGGAGGTTTTCCTGATGATATTCATCCATTCGGCTCCGAGTCACATCAAAGAAAGACAACTGATTCGCCACACATGGGCAAGCGTAATGCGCTATGCAGAGCGAAACATAAACACTATCTTCTTGCTCGCACTGCCGTCTTCACCCACAATGCAACAGGAACTGGTCGCAGAAAGCAGGCGATATGGCGACATAATCCAAGGCGATTTCATCGACCACTACAGAAATCTCACTCGTAAACACATCATGGGCTATAACTGGATCCTTAGTTACTGCCGGCATGCAAAGTTCTTCATCAAAGCTGACGATGACACATTAATTAATACATACCGCACCATACTGTATTTATTACAGACTTACTCAGCAAGTGGGACTACCAACCTACTTTACTGTTCCGTCTATTACAGACAGCACGTGGTACGCAGAATATCAGACAAGTGGTATGTCTCACTTGCTGAGTATCCATACGAAAGGTATCCAGATTACTGTGAAGGGTTTGCTTACATTGTCACATCAGATGTCGTGCAGAAGCTATATGCAGCATCCCTACACACAAAATATTACTGGATTGATGATGTATACGTTACAGGAATTCTCGCCAACAAAACCCGCATCATTCCCCAAAAATTCCACTCTCCCAATGGATATGAAATTATGAGCCAAAATCATGCATCTGAACTAGTCAATAAAGCACTTTTCTTTCTTGCAAAATACGACAGGTCGGAGGAGATGTGGCTAGCCGTATGGGACGCGGCGGAAAAGAACAATATGGAGTCTGTGAAGTCACATTAGGTAACAATGTCTAGAAATGGTGTATAATTAAAGTCAGCTGAACGTAGGCATCTTGTTCTTCCTCAAAGTTCCCTTTACAAAGGTCAAGGGTGATTAGTTTTTATACTGCAGCACTACTTTAGCTGATAATCTTGTCATTCTTTCCCACTGATCTCTATTGGCAGCTTTCCCCCCCAACTTTTCATCCCGCTTTGCCTTTCTTACATCCTTCTTCTCACTCTTTTCCCATTCCACTACCTCTTTCCCTGCAGCCATTCTGTTTCATTGCGTATGCTCAATTTGAACATAGGCTAAGAAAAGTTACTTTTTACATCACTTTAATTTAATTTCCACAGAACCATAATGGAACACAGCTTAGGGATGAAAGTCTTGTTTTATGAAAATAATATCCTTATTAACCTCTAAGTTAGGTAACGAATAATTTCAACTTACCTGACGAAGGCATTTGTAGCCATAGTGATCTTTATTACATGTGCACCATGTGACACCAGGAGAATGAACGACACAGTGGGAATTTTTTGGGCAGGTCACTGCAACAAAGAACATAATTTGTTACTACACCAGTTGTGTGGGGAGCGGTGGTCTAATGGTTAGAGCACCCGCCTGTCGATCGAGAGGACGGTGGTTCGATTCCACCTCCGCCGTTTCGAAGCTTGGGCAATTTCGTTCACCCCACTTTGCCCGTGTCTTTCGGAAGAGACATTAAAAGCCGTTGGTCCAAACTCCTGTGTTAGCTCAAGATTGGGCTGTTTGGAGTATAACTACTTGAGACTTGAGATACAAAACAATAAGGGTGACAAGACAATAAGGGTGACCAGACAGTATATCAATGGACAGGTATCATGATATTTTACTCTGCGAGTTATTTTGTAGGCAGATTTTTAATTGAACACAACAATTCATTTATTACATGCAAAACAGATGTCAACTCATTCATTTTGGCTGACATTAGTGTTTTATTAATCTCAAGAGATGTCCTAATAAAAGAATATTACCATTCTGGGTAACGCAGATGTCTGTTTTGTTTCTGCATATTTCAATGTTGTGTTGGATCTCCGATGACTCCCATGCATCTGTGCCTCCTGGACATCCACACTTTGCAGGCAGTGAACTACAAATAAACAACATATTTACTACTAAACTTGCTAAAAACAATTAAGTTAATTAAACTATTAATCAAAGTTCCACTTGAAACACCATCTGAATCCTCCACTTCATTAACTGGATAACATTTACAGCGATGTATTATGTAGTTTCTAATTAAGGTAATATAACAATAAAAAATATAAACTAGACATCTGCAACTGGGTATGCTTATATATGGTTTGTTTACATACTGGAAACACATCACTTTTAAACTTTCCCCAATGTTATTGCAACTGGTTTGCAATATTTCATAAAAATTATCATAATTTTTATCCATGACAAATTTGGGGGAAAATATTTTATAAACAAATGTTACTATATCTTAACTGGTCAATTTGTTTGAAATGTATTTATGTGGATGTATTTTGTTTTACACTACTACAAGTGTAATTTTAAAACAGGATTACTCACAGATAGTTCAGTTGGGTCATTCCTTTGAAGAGGTTGATATCACACTCTTTCATACCATCCAACATCCTGAAACATTAAATTCACTGTAACAAATTAGGTGTTTATTTGCAAAATGCATAATATAAATTTTTGTGTGTTTCGAGATAAATTGTGTTTTGCGCCACACGTTGTTATGCGACAGACAGGAACACTGGTCATTCATCAGCTCACATCATGGCATATAATGCGTTTTTCTGCAAAATTCTTTTACCACCACCACCCCACTGCCAACTTGATGGCAGCAAAAACTCGTTCTTAAATCAATTTGTTTGATTTTGGCTTTTAAAAACACGTCATATGCAACTAGGTGACTTGCCTCAGATGGAGATTCTTCCAAGGAGAAAGCATTTCTAATCAGATGATCACATATAAACAAAACAACTACTCCTTGGTCAGTTAGGATAGTTACAAGGAACAAAGTCCCATCTCTGTAAGATTCTCTGAAATGCAGTAGCATCCCAAACCAAAACTGGAAACAACTTGTGCAGGACGAAGACCATGTACTAGACTAGGGTACATTATGGGAGACTTGAGTACATTATGAAAAAAACAATCTAAAGAGAGAGCGATGCTGTGCAATCGTTATTTATAAATAACTTCCAATTTAGTTCTGAAGTACCTTAGCAGAGACCAATCTAGACATCACCACACAGAGCACCACTGAACGCTATTTGCTGTACCACCCTATTTTGTGCCGAGCGATAGGATGGCTCGATGATTTGTCAGTTGCCATGGAAGTGACAGGCACTGACATTTCAAAGCTATGCCTCGCCCAATGAGGTTGAGTTTTGTAAACATTGACGTGTTGATTTCAAAATTGCTTCTACTTTATTTAGACACATTTGGACAGTGAGTATTATGTATGTATATATATATATATATATATATATATATATATATATATATATATACATTTTTTTTTTACTACATAACATCATTTCATTTTAAACAAACAGACAAAGTCGCTTTAATAATTTGAATGTTTTCAGCTTATATTTGTATAGATTTTTTTAAGTGTTTTAATCAGCTCTTAAATTTTATACTGTTTACTTTTAACTAAAATATATAAGTAATTTATGCAATTTTATGTAAAGTGCCCAAGAGCATTTTATTTCAAGTGCATTTAGGCAATATATAAATTCCTATTATTATCATTTTGTTGCAATAAAAAACAATAATCACTGAAATAACATGAGTAATGAGTTTTACTTGTAATATGTGTTACACTGTTTGTGTTCAACTTACAATATTTCAAAGTGACCTTTGTTGTACAATCCCGAAACACTCTGTACATAAAACTCCAATGTGTGGATGTCACATGATCTCAGATCAACCCTACAAATGAGAACAGAACCCGTCATTAAGGTGGACCATCATAGATGTTACCCAGACTGTCCTGCAATCATTAAAGTGTATTTGTCAATGGCATTGACAACCAAAATACATACAATTAATTAACAATAAGTCAAATATAGAGATTTGAAAAAGCCAAATGAATGACGTTTGTTTATTATGGGGATTAAGTGTAAGCCTTGTTTGGCACACTTTGATGTTTACAACAAAGAAATGTGGGCCCCATAACCTAATGCCAGCCCATTGCCAGGCCTGTTGACTCCATCATGTGTGAGTCAACAGTAGTAGTAGCAGTATTCCTAGAGCAAATAAAATTAGAAGATAAAATAACATTAAACACCATTAAATAAAGCAGACTATGCAGTATGCACACACGGTCTAGTCGCAGTATCAGAACACAACACTATATGCTTCAAAACAAACTATATCTAAACTAGAATAACGACAAAGATGGGGCTGTTTCATCTATTATATACATTATGTACAGACGGTACAGTACTAATGTTAGACCCACACTATTAAACACAATAGTCTAGATGCTCTTTACTATCTTGTCACAGTATCCAAATACAAAACTACATGTTTAAAATATGCTAGATGATCTAGATTGAAACTCAAATAACCACCAAAGTCAGTATACTCAGTTACACTGATAATAATTCTCAAATTAAAGCTGGAAGGGAAGTTAGTCATGCCTCTGCATTAAAACCCTGTGGACACTTTCGGGGAAAGCCCCATATCCACTTAGCTCCACTATCAAATCCAAATGTCAAAATGGGAAAGCATAACGGAAAAACACGATTTTACCCAATAATTTGCTGTCCATGGTCCAAAGTGACATCACCTCGTTGTAGCACGCAACATCTTCCAGTGACTTTGCCTCTGTGTTGATGACACAACTCTGTGAAGGTGACGTCATCTTCTTGGGGAGTGCATGATGTTGGGTGACACAAGTCAGCCTATTGACACAGCGACAATATTCTAGAATTTTCTAATTACACACACATATATATACACTAAATATATATATATATATATAGTGTCTGTAAAACTATAATTAATATACTGACATCATAGATCAAATGGAGTATGTTGGTGACACACTGGGTACTCATCTCTGCATCATTTCAATGTGTTTGGTGTGGATTTTTTAAAGGTACAGAACATTTCAATGTCGTGTGGACCATCATCCGTGATAATGTGCAGTATGACTAATAGCAGCATCTTAAATTAATTAAAAAGTCTGAAATTAATGTACACACCTAATCTATGACATATGCAAGAGGCCCTTTAGTCTATGGCTAAGATCTATATGCCTGGCTCCCCTATATGCCATGACTCTGAATAAGATCGACATAATTATTGTTTGGGAGATCACTTCTGCTTCTGTTTATTAATCGTCAAACCTCAGCCGGGTACCAAATGGTTGGTTAACTACTCTATGAGCATCGGGCATGACCCAGCATCGGGCATGACCCAGCAGTTCCTTGAATGAACCAATTGCACTTCCAGGATGTGCTGGCGGTTAAAACTAATGACAACGACCAAAAACGCTGCTGTCGAATACTCTCAGAACCTTCGCCATTAACTAGATATTTAATTTATTTTTTTGTGTACGTTTTTTTGCCTTGATAGGTTCTTGAGGCTGAGGCCTGAGCCTGAGTCCTGGAAAGGGTCCTTCCGTCCACGATATTTGGCGGGGAAATGTGGGCATTTACATCATAAAATTGGTAAATATCTGCATACTACTGGCAAAATGTACCTTGTGTGATGCTGTTGTTAGAAATAAAACATGAAATACACACAATAGTCCACTACAATAATTTCCTAAACCCCACATCGCGTTTCCGGAAGACGAAATCACATGACGTGATGTCACATGACATGCGATTTTGCCTGCCACCTAGTGGGAAATTGTGGACATAATGTTGTTTCCCCGGGCAACGGACCAAACGTTGACACGGATGGCGCGTTGAAACACTCGATTCTATTGGTTTATGAATTTCCACCAGCCAATGAGATTACATGTACTATTTACATCGCTAATATTTTGTTTGGCTAGCAACCATTGCGATGGTGAGCATCGGTAAAGGCTACATGACATTTGTTTAGCCATTTTAATGCAAAGGAAGGAAGACGAAGCGTCTAAAATCTAAAAAGCTGTAAGTTGTATTTTAATTCATATGCTATGGGTGAACCATTCGCTTAATATATGATACTGATAAGCGATGCAGTTATTTAAACCGAAAAGCATTCGGTTATTTTGGCACCAACGCCACGGCAACGGCCAACGGCAACACCTCATCAAAGGCATCATGTAAATAATTATTTGTATTGACCTAGCCTAGTCTAGCTTGTTATTTGCATGCGTTGGCGATCGAGTTTCAGACGACTGTTTTGAGTTTGTTGTAGCTGCTGGTAAGCGATCAGCATTTCAGGTTAAATTTAGTATATACTTATTTATTATAACTTGGCCTTGGCCTTGGGTCTTGGTTGTATAGTCTCTTTCAGCCGGTGGCTAGAGACCTCTAATTCTTCTTGAATGAAGGTGTTCAGAGTAGAAGATGACACGACTTCTTCATGAAGTTTGTTCCAGTAATCGATGAACCGATTTGTGAGGAAGTGTTTACGGATCTCTGTGCTGGAGTACGTCTTCCTTAGCTTTAAGCTATGGCCCCTCAGATTACTGCTACATTGATAAAAAACATTTTAGGGTTATTCCTGTTTAGGCCACTGAGATATTTATATACCTCACAGAGGTCTCAAGTCGTCTCTGTTCCAAAGGAAATTATTAGATATGTTATGCTGAGTTTCAGCACTCTTTTCTTAACTTTTTCTAATTCATCTATATCCTTTCTATGGGAAGGGTCCCAAGCTGGCGATGCATATTCCAGCACTGGTCATATCATTGTTTCATATAAGGTCTTTATTATCTTTTCCGACCTACTTTCAAAGTATTGTTTAATTAGTCCTTTGCATTAATTTGCCTTGGTTGTAATATATTTTATGTGGGTGCTTGGCTTTAGGTTTTCGCATATGGTGATTCTTAGATCCCTTTGTTCATCAACAACTTCTAAGATTTCTCCATTTAATGTGTATGCATAGTTGAGGCTTTGTCTTGTTTTGAGAACTACATATTTAGTGGCATTGAAGTTTAATAGCCAAGTTTTTACCCAAACTACAAGTTTGTTTAGATCACCTCAAAGAGCTTCACAGTCAGCTAATGTAGAAATATTTGAGAATAGTTTTGTGTCATCACCAAACATTTTGGCCGTTGCCTTGACTGAGTCGGGTTGATCATTTACATAATAACAAAAATAGTAATGGCCCTAGAATTGAGTCTTGTGGAACCCCACTTCAGCACTGTTATCTGTATTTACTGATCAATCTTGGTCACAGCTGATAGTATTGTTTGTGTCAGCTAGTTTAAGTATTGTTTGTGTCAGTTAGTTTAAGTATTGTTTGTGTCAGCTAGTTTAATAAGCAAATTGTCTTGTATTATTCTTTCTAGTAGTTTAATTACTTGGCTGGTGAGTGACACTGGTCTGTAATTGTTGCATTTGTGTCATGGACTATTTGTGGATTAGTGTTACATTTGCATCCCTCCAATCCTGTGGTATTTGGCTGGTTCCTTGACATTGGGCTATTGTGGCAATTGTGCCATAGGATTTGGTTGTGGTGGTTTTAACGAATTCAGTGAATTCATAATATTATTAATGGTGAAACTTTTATAGCACGTAAATCCACAGGGACCTGAGCCCAGAGACGCCAAATCTGGGATGCACATTTTGTGGAGGGATCACATTTGTCAACCTGCTTTTGCTACAAAAAATATATCAAATGTGGACTGATGTCAAAGCCATAGTACAATAAAGAAATTTTAACACTACATAATAATGATACAATTTATTTCTATCTTATTATATCTCTCGTCTTCCACAGAAGCAGACAAACCCGAGCTAAGCACCCAAGATGGCATCCTGCGAGAAGCCTGCTACCCGGTACGGAACATCCGACTGGTTCACATCCAACTATGCCATCTCAACGAATGCCGAACGCCAGCGAGGTGCGTCTCATGACATCCGCCAGGAGGCCAGGTTCCTGCACAACGAGACCGACAACAAAACAAAGTGGGACCAGCTGGACACCAATACCCGTCTGTCCGACCGCGTCGACAACATCCGCCAATGGAAGGACATTCTTGACCGGACACTCGCGAAGCTGGACAAAGAGATCTCAGATCTGTCGGAGGCAAAGGATAACCTTGAAGTTGCCCTTGAGAACATGAACCTCCCATGTCATGTCAACATTGAGAATCTGACGACGCGCGAAGGACGCATGGACATTGACGTGGTGGAGGACGCCGTCGAAGACCAGCTGAAGAAGGTACGTGGCCGAGGTCACCATTTGATGACCAGATCTGTTGTAATGATTCCACAATATTACTATAAAATGTTAATATTCACATCAATCACACAGCCTCAGTTGTTCTTAGTTTATCCAAATAACAATGCACAACACATACACATGCATAATTGTCACACTGACCAAAAGTACAGTAGAACTCAAAGCAGCCAACCACATCTCAGAAATGATCTTCACCCCTTGAAAATGGCCAATCTATCATATCTAAGTATCTGTATGTCTGACCAGCCTGTGTAATCAAGCCACCAGTTTGATCAGGCCACCTTTTCCCAGTCTCTTGGGTGATCTTTTTAGAGGGTTATGTTGTATTTTGCAAAAAAAATTGTCTGAATACATATTAGTGTTAATTTAACCATACACAGTGCTACAGTTGTCTTAGCTAACATGCATACTTCAACTGGCAATATTCACACACATGGCTAAGATCAGATCAATCAAACACTGTTGCATTGTGTTGAGCAGGAACAGAAGGTGATCGAAGGCATCAAGCAGCAGCTGCAGCAGAACATCCACCAGGCATTCGAGCAGCTGTGCGTGCTTCAGGAGGCTCGTCAGCAGGTCCTCGCCGACCTCCAGGACAAGAACGTTGCCCTCGGCATCGACGTTGACCAGTACAACCTGACGGATGAGTCTGCCACCATTAGCTTCAAGCCCGATCCGACCCGCGTGTTGAAGGGGTGAGGACAATGTGGCACACACGAAGGAACAAAACTTCTGGGGTCAAATAACGTGTATGAGTTGATATGTTTGCTGCTGTATGATATCTGATAAAACACTCAAAAGTCTTGTTGCTCTCTATTTACTTTGTTAAGCTTCATTTTCTGACCAAGAAAAAATGGCTACCACCAGTCGTTGCATGCATAGATAAGAAAGAATGAAACAGAAACATTGTCTTTAAATTGTACACTGAGGATATCATCTGAACTTTAGCTTGAGCAACAAGTTACGAACATGATCCATGACTAAGTAATCTTGCATGAAATTGCTCCAAGAAAGTTAAACGACGAGGTGCTGAAAGACTGAATTGTGTCATTATTAATTGAGAAAGTGGCACAGATCAACATGCCTCAGTGAAGTATGAACTGATTTTGCGTACAGTCTGTTTGATGTTGGATCATTTGCTAGTGATTTTAAAATGAATATGTAAGATTTTTCTGTTAGGACTACACACAGACATGCTGTAGATAAATACATTTGAATAATAAAAAATCTTATTCTGTTATTACACTTCAAAGAACCAACTAAACAGTAAACAAAAAAAAAAGTTAAATTGTACATTGTGTAAAGTAAACTGGTCCTTTTACAATGTTTGGGTCAGCTACAGTCACTTTCATTATGAACAAACATCTGTGTTTCATTTTGGGTGTTTTCTACTAAATCATTGGAAGCTGTCATCAGCTCCTGCTTTCAGTTGGTTTTCATTCACATGTCACTAAAAATCAAAACGGAGTAAATTGATCAAGTATGAAATGATTATGTGAAACCAAGCAGTTAAATTGTTTAATTAGCATCGTTCGTGTATGTAATACCATATTCTACAACGGCACACCAATAAACTATAGTCAAATTTACGGTGCAAAATAAATTTCAGTGATATGAATTTTTTTTTTTTGGTAATTTTTATGCACAAAACCACCTGTATGATCACTCCTGTTTGTCAATATTCTTAGCATTTAGACATGTTTATCCAATACCAGTCAACATACCAACAAAGAAAGCATACAACACGATCCCGGAGATAAAATATCGGAAATAAAATCTAAAAAAAAAAACTGGATTGGTCTTTTGGAATATTTGCCATCATCTGCCACCAGGAGTACCACACCGCAGCAGTGGGAAGACTTCAGTCGGTACAACCATGATCGCGCAGTGGCTGAGATGTCTAACTCCCAGCACTTGAGGGAGGCCATCTTTGCGACCCTCGAGCAGACAGCGAACGACCTGCACTCGCAGGACAACGCCACTGACTACGCCCTGCGGAAGCGGATGCACGAGATGCAGATGGCTATTGACGAACTCAACTGGCAGAAGAAACAGGTACGAAGACCGAGACATTTGCTGTTGAGAAATAGGCACCCAGGGAAATTTAACACAGTCAGGCAACGGTTTATCGTTGTGTAAAGGATGGACTTTTTTGTTGCGCAACAATGTTTTTTATCAGTCTGTTTAGATGACAATGTTTTGGAAGATATCCAAGATGTTTATGTTAATATCAATTAGTAATAGCATGCTTAATCATGGCATTGCTGGACTTGTAACACTGTAAAGTGACACCTGATATGTATTGATTATACATTTATAAGCAGCATTGCAAATATATATTTGAAACTGTCAAGTGATTATTATAACACCCTTTATATTATATCCTTTAAAGACAATATTTTTTATAACAATGGTTATTCTTCAACAGTAACAAAATGAGCACCAAAGTAATTAATTTTATTCGTGGGGATTGTTTATATATTGAAAATGGAAATTTTCCTAAATATTGTCATGTGTCAATAAGCAATAACATTGTAAATCCTGCCATGCCCATTTTTAAATAGAGCAACACGATATGTTATCAATAAAATAAAAGTATTTGTGATGTTGTTGTTGAAAGGGCTTTTATGTTTCTTAAAATATCATTATTATTGGGTTGTTAAATTATCAATAATGCTAAAAAATTTAATTCGTATATGCGATGTTGATATTGGAATGGCTTTATTTGTATAACTGTATAGCTGTGGGATAACTTAAAATTATAGAACAAGGCAACATACATTTCTATAGCATGTCCATTGTGTTCGCAGACTGAGGATGAGATTGCTGATCTGGAGACAGAGATCCGGCGTTTGGTCGACGCGATCCGTGCGAAGATCAACCCGACCAAGCTGGCCGAGACTCGTCTTGAGAATCGAACCTACCGCCCCAACGTGGAGCTGTGTCGTGACAACGTCCAGTACGGACTGACCGATGAGGTGAAGCAGCTGTACACATCCAAGGCATCCTTGGAAGAGAAGCTTAGACAATCACAGTAAGTGGATTTAAATACAGTTTACTCTCGCTAAAAAGAACATGTTGGAAATTGATCAAACTGTTCCATATAATAATAATATTAATAATAATTAACTTGCACAAAAGCTGTCAGAACGAGGGACCACGGGATATTTATGGTGGAAATGCAATTTGGAATGTTTTTCGGAAGGTAGCTATAGTTTCAGATGTTTTCAAAGTGATGGGGAGTTCATTCCAGACCTTAGGCGCAGCGACAGCACATTTGCCCAAGTTAAGTTTAGTTTTAGATATAATAAGTTGTGAAATTGATCATCTGAGATGCCTATGGATACATGAAAGATGCAGGAGTCTAGCCAAGTAGGAATTGTTGTTGGGTAGATAGAGCACGGTATGTAAGAGGCAGGGCCTCACCTTACTGGTCATTATAGTGGACGCGAGGAAGATGCCCACCAGATCACTAGATGAATTCATTACCCATAATATTTCCCAAATGAAACTACAAAAAATGTTTTTGGTGTTTGTTCACAGTAAACTCGTAGAAACGTTGAGAAAACACAGGTTAATTTGAAACAATTATTTTCTCCAAGTAATACTGCACAAAGACTGAATTCAGAACTTCACAGGGGATTAATTGGAGGCAATGCACATAAACCAGAATTGCTTGGTATAACCTTCATAAAGGGCGTGCGATAACTGGCTAATCACAGTGTTTGCTTATTAATGATAAGGGATGATGTCAAAACATTGATGTACACAAATATGGTTTCATGAGGAGGGTTGGCGGCTGTCTCGTTTAGTGCTGTACATCGATGTATTTTTCCCAGACAGTATTAATTTCTCCAATCATAGTTCCTAAAGGTGCTTATGTCAAGCACATGCAACGGTTTTGCATTGACAGCTGAAATGCCCCATGTAACACACAGTCGCCAAAGTTGCACACATGTCAATGTAATTGATGTTTCATGGAGAGAGGTAGGAAGTGAACGTCCCTCATGCGTGATGTTTCAGGCATGCCCTGGATGGTCTGGAGAAGAAACTCCACCGTATCAACGAGGACCTGCACTGCAAAACCAACTCCCTCAAGCTGGATGAGATGTGCGTGCAGAACCGCAGCAAGCTGACGATGAAGAATCGGCCGCAGACGACCGACGAGAGGAACATGACGCTCATGGGAATGTCACGCGAACGGGCGAAGATTCTTGCCTAACCAGTGCTGCCGTCTGGAATCTGATTAAAGGCACTCGATGTGCGTCGTCACCAGCTCGACAGCTAATGTGGTTTGACTGCTTCAGTGTGCTATTGCACCATTGCAGCGCAGCACTGCAGTGGGACTGCAGTAGCGCACTGTGGCCCATAGGCAGGTGTCTGGCTTCGAAGCAGCATCAGTTGCTATGATACAGCGTTTATCAAATTCATTGTACTTAGGCGATGCCAGAATATCAGTCCTTTGTAAAAGCATGACATAAAGACATTGAAGTAGCTTTGGTCTCCGTTTTGTCTCGTCCATTGTTAAAGACTGTTACCAGGCTACTGACGTACATCATTTCTAACAAGTGTAGCATGGCTTTCATCAAACAATAAATTTTTCTGGCAAAATATTAGTCTATCTTTTGTTACACTTTAATTATAAAACTCTTCACATGCACAGTTTAGAAGTTCCACTCCATAATGCACTGAATCTAAACATAAAGCATTGACTTTACCGATAACCTTGCTTATCAAATGAGAAATAAGACAGAGGTACATGCTGATTAAATGGCAAACTCTAGTCATGCTTGTTAATACATTTAATTGTATTGCCAGCAAAAAAACACCAAGTGACATATACTGCAGTTGTTGTTGCTGGTAACAGTTTAGGAATAATAATTGTTTACATAATCAGATACTGTTTATTATATTCTCGTGTTCTAGGCTGAATATTTGTTTGCATGTGTGGCACGCTTTAAATCAGTATTATGTAGCAAAAGTAGGATGCTGTTTTTATGTTGTGAATATTTTCAAGATTGCTTCTGCTGTGACTTTATGATGATATAAACCGTGACTTAAAATTTGTTCTGCAACTCTTTCTTAACTGCATTAGATGGAATGTGTTAGTCTTAGATTTGCGCTACAACCAACATTATTAAGCTGCTACACCAAACGTGGCTGGTTACAGCATTTGCCAGGTGTACTATAAGATTAATACAGACCTATAGTCAGTAGGATTAGTGGCTGGTTACAGCATTTGCTAGGTGTACTATAAGATTAATACAGACCTATAGTCAGTAGGATTAAAGTCAAGTCAAGGGTAAGGGGACCAATATTTGCAACAGATGCAATGATAAAATTGCCTCAAAAACCATCCTGTGGCACCAATAGCACGGAAGTGTAAACCCAGGCAGCCTTTATATTTCTAAACACTTTGAAGACGATACACAAGTCGATGGACATATGGAAAGAAATAGTTGCAGCAGAGTTCAATGCTACTGACACAGGATTTGCGCTTTGCAATTTTTACAGGTGCAGATTTATCAAGGACATACCTGGAATGATGTCTCCAAAAAATGGACACTGTTTTGAGATTTGTTACATTTCAAATTGGTGAACTTTTCTCCTGCTAAAAAATATGGCAACTTAACACTGACATGGTCGATACTAGCCAAAGCAAGACAAGGTATACTTAACCCTGACATGGTCGACACTCAGTCATGGCAAGATAAGGTATACTTTACCCTGGCATAGTTGACACTCAGTCAAGGCAAGACAAGGTATACTTAACCCCGACATGATTGGCTCGCAGTCAAGGCAAGGTAAGGTATACTTAACCCTGACATGGTCAGCTCCCAATCAAGGCAAGACAAGGTATACTTAACCCTGACATGGTCGGCTCTCAATCAAGGCAAGGTAAGGTATACTTAACACTCACATGGTCGACTATCAATCAAAACAAGACAAGGTATACTTAACACTCACATGGTCGGCTCTCAGTCAAAGCAAGACAAAATATACTTAACACTGACATGGTTGACTATCAGTCAAGGCAAGGCATACTTAACACCAACATGGTCGACTCAGTCAAGGCAAGGCATACTTAATACTGACGTGGTTGACTCTCGGTCAAGGCAAGGTAAGGTATATTTAACACTCACATGGTCGACTATCAATCAAAACAAGACAAGATATACTTAACACTCACATGGTCGGCTCTCAGTCAAAGCAAGACAAAATATACTTAACACTGACATGATTGACGCTCAGTCAAAGCAAGGTATACTTAACACTGACATGGTCAACTCTCAGCCAAGGCATGGTTGACTCTCAGTCAAGGTATACTTAATACTGACATGGCAGACTCTCAGTCAAAACAATGTATACTTAACAGTGACATGGTCAACTCTCGGTCAAGGCAAGGTATACTTAACAGTGACATGGTCAACTCTCAGTCAAGACAAGGCAAGGTATACTTAACACTGACATGGTTGACTGTCAGTAGAGGTTAGGCATACTTAACACTGACATAGTCGACTCTCAGTCAAGGCAATGTATAATTAACACTGATATGGCTGACTCTCAGTCAAGGCAATGTATACTTAACACTGACATGGCTGACTCTCGGTCAAGGCAAGGCATACTTAACACTGACATGGCTGACTCTCAGTCAAGGCAAGGCATACTTAACACTGACATGGCTGACTCTCAGTCAAGGCAAGGCATACTTAACACTGACATGGCTGACTCTCAGTCAAGGCAAGGCATACTTAACACTGACATGGCTGACTCTCAGTCAAGGCAAGGCATACTTAACACTGACATGGCTGACTCTCTGTCTTACACTCACCAATACTAAATCCTGAATGTTTTGTGGCTAGCAACAAAGGCACAACATACCCCATGCTGTCACGGATACACAATATGGACACCGGTATAACTATAAAGAAAGTAGTTTCTTTCTGGTGAACTACTACAGCTCTATCTCAAAACATTGATGTTTGATACTAACTAAAATGAGATTCACTGGACGAAGGGGTTTAGCAGCTATTTCGTTTCATGTCGTACATTGATGTATTTTTTTCCAAATAAATTTTTTATGTTCTGATTACAGTTCACAAGAGTGCTGCATGCGAGCAGTTTTGTGTCATGATGACTGAAGCGCCACTTAGTAAATACAGTTGCACACATATCAATGTGGGGGGTCCGAGGTTAAATGATGTTCATTTTATGTAGTATCATACATCGGTGTTTTGAGACGGTGCCTAAGACAGCAGAGAACAACAACCAACTAATGATGCAAAAATACTACCTTTATTTTAGAAAAAAATCGGTCACGAATTTTCGAATGAACACTGTCTGGGGGTAAACTCAGAAAGGCTGTGGCCGCCTCTGTCTGAACGCCCTGTTCCCACGGGACCCCCGTGCTCCACGCCCTCGGGGGGTCTGACCTCGGGGGTTTTGCCCTCTGGGGGTCTGTGTTTGCTGTGGGTACAGTGGCGCCCTCGGTTGGGTTATTCCTGCACCTAGTGCCACGACCCCTCGGGGTGTGCCTCGCCCCCGGAACATGCCAACTTGACCACGCACTGCACGCTGCTGCTTCAACTTGCGCACCGGCAGATTGGGCTGTGGAGTCACCTGCTGGGACGGTCCTGGCTGCAGCAATGATGGGATCGGACTGGGGTCAGGCTCGCTCCAGATGATCGGCTCGATTTTCCGACGTGACGTCCCTGCAATGATAGATTCAGTTAATGTCAATTCACTTGGCTGCAGCCTCAGTGACAATATGGTGTCTCATAATATTTTTGTTTCATAATACCGTACCACTGACTATGAACAATGCTGTTTCAAGAGTATGATGATGTAAAAATGACAAATTAATTGCATTTGTTAAAGGGGAAGCCTCGCTTGGCACCAAAAAATTACAAAATATTCTACTGACGATTCAACACCACATGGGGACCTGAATACTTGTCTAAATCTTGAAAATGTTCTGACTTCCCAAACTTAGATGTAAATGATAGATAAATAAATAAATATGATCCTTCTAGTTTTAGCAACATTTCGTTGGATTCCCTGCCTCACTACAGTGCAACCAGAATCAGTAAGACTGAGACTACCTGCGGCAGTGCTGTTGTCACTCACGCCCTCATTGCCAGCAGTCGCCTCGGCTGACCCCTCTCCTCCTACAACAACCACAGTTAGTGTGAACAGACCATACAATCACTTACCACTATTACTTAGTCTAAAGGTGTTCACAAAGAGCTGATCTGAACTACAGCATCCAGTATCCTTTTAGGGCCTGTTTTATTTTTATTGGTTTCTGTTCGTGTCTTACCGTGACTCGTGTTCTCTGGCTGCTGGGACTCCTGGGAAGCTTCCTGTCCCGCGGCACTCTGGGATTGTGCAAGGCTGAGGGAAAACAACACCGTGTAGTAGTCTTATGTAAGGCAAAAAACCTGACCAGACATTTACGTAATGGAAGGTATGTTCTTATATGGCAATGTGTCCAATCAGTAAGACCGTTCAAAGAGCTTTACTTTTCACCCTCTAGCAGACCTGTTCATTCCAACGTCAACTCGACTTCTCTGGGAAGCATTCAGCCACGCTGCAATTACTGAGCAAAGGCTATCCGTTTACGTATCCACCAGTCTATTGCTAGGTGCCCATTGCGTTCCCTAGAAATACTTCAACAAAGGCTGTAAAAGTGAGAGAAAGTTGTCAAAATCAGGAAATGATTTAGTCTTCCATTCTCTTTTTAAGAAACTTCGTTTTTATCTGCCACGTCATTGACAATTGTCACACATGATGAATCAAGTACTCAACGAACAGCCATACATCACAGTCCAGTGAACATTAACTGATCAACACGGATTCTTCACACCCTTCAGAACATTATCACAAAGCCGGCCTTTCTATGCTGGCACTGAGGGTGGTAACTGCCAGGGTGCATGTCGTCCTCTATGGTTCTCTTACACCCAAAATTAATGAGATGGTACCGGCATTAAAGTGGTCATCCAAGTCTTAAGGGATACACAGACCCCAATGTTGACAGCCAGGTTTTGATACCAAACGTACCGTGCCTGGATTTGGTCTTAAACCCAGGACTCCAGCATGCAAAGCGGATACTGTAACCACTACACTACCGTGCCTCTCAATAGCAAGAAACTCCTACTAGAACATAGCATAAGATAAAAGATAAGCCGCCCTACCCTGACTGTCTTGATTCCGATGCAGCCACTTCAGGTTGTGAGGCAGTTCCGGTGGTTTCCGTGTCCTGTTCTTCTGACGCTGGTGGTGACGCCTCCGTCACCGAGATAATCGGCACGGGGGTTGTCGGCACACTGCGGTTACCCGATGGACAGGTCAAAGTTTGGGACAGGTCGAAGTTCGTGTCATCCATCCCTGGAAGAAAGTTCAACATCGTGACACCCCACGTACGAGGGAATGACACATTATCTAATGTCGTTCTTAAGAGATGACTGGGGATGATCTAAAAAATCAACGTAAAACACCAGAAAAGTGGTTTCACGAGGACAGAGGGAGGCCAACAGCTGTTTTTGTAAAAAAAAATTCCCCCCAAAATATAATTTATTTTCAGTTTGCTGGAGTGCACCTGGTGAATACAAAATTGCCAAATTTGCACACAGGTTAATGAAATTCAAAGTTTTATGTAGCGGGGAGGTCTGAGGTTATATAACATCAGTTTCATGTTTTGAGATCATCCCTTACACAGTGATTTTTCACAAACTTAAACATAAGCGTGCCTGGCTTTACTCCTGGTAAACAATAAGAATTCTCACCTCTCTGTTCCTCCAGTTGAGCGAGTCCGTCACTACTGCCGCTGAAGACGAACTGACGCGACACTTGTGGCGAACTGAAGCACAGGATCACACGTCGATTGTCGATCGGTGTCACGACTGACCAAACAAGTTTATTGGCCCCCAATAAAAAATTCCATCGAATGCAGCTTCATGAGAAAAATGCCTTCGAATTTCCCTCCTAGACTTATTTCACCCATCACGAATCAGGTGCATTGATATTAAGCTGTGTGTGTGAATACATATGTGCAGTGGATTTAGTAAGACTGCATACGTTTGTTTAAATGAAATTGACTTTGATCATTAGATCGAGTAGCTTGTGAAAGTGTGAATAGCCTTACTTAGAGCCAGATCACTTTTGTAGAGCCAGACCACTTTTATAGAGCCAGACCACTTTTATAGAGCCAGACCACTTTTGTAGAGCCAGACCACTTTTGTAGAGTCAGACCACTTTTGTAGAGCCAGACCACTTATGTAGAGCCAGACCATTTATGTAGAGCCAGACCACTTTTGTAGAGCCAGACCACTTTTGTAGAGCCAGACCACTTATGTAGAGCCAGACCACTTTTGTAGACCCAGACCACATTTATAGAGCCAGACTACTTGTGTCCTATTTTGCAGAATTTTGATCGGACCCAGTAATAAACATAATAGTTTTATTTTCACCAAAAAAAATTCGCACGAGGCAGCGCGTCGTAGTGGACACTAGATCAGTTCGATTGCTCGCGAAATGCCAGAGCCACTAGGCCTGGATAATAGACAATCATTACAAATGTTCTTGACACAGGCAAGGGGCTCTCTCCCTGGTGTTGGATGCTATTATTTGTTTATTATTCATTATACATTTTCAACGTGCTATATGTCCGGGGTAAATAAAAAAAAGACAAGAAACATAAGTTAAATAAATAAGCTAAAAAAACAACTAAATTAAGTCGATTAATCAGATAAACATATAAATTAAGCAGATAATTTAAACAAATTAAATAAATAATAAGATTAATACGTAAAGATTAATAAGATGTCCTAGTCATTATAATGTTAGCAACAGAGTGCTCCAAAGGCTGCACGAAAGAGATGTTTTTAACAATGTCTCGAATGCCACAAGATATATTATTACTGTAATGTCAACGAATCTACTAACCTGACAGCTTCAGCGAAACCATCGCTACGTCGTGGTACTGGAAGGGTGGGGGTGCTTGGTACAATGCCATCATCTCCCGCCTCAAACGAACCACCCTCAGCCTGTCATGGGGTAAGGGAGAATGTGAACAGATAGGAACACCCATGTGACATATACCATTTTTGGCCTAATAAGCCTATAGTACGCTTGAAAAATAATTGTGTAAATATAGTAAAAATAGTGTAATTTGGTGACTAGTGTAGAACAACTGAAAAGTTTTGCCAACTGATGGCGACACTTTTTAGTTGTTCCACACCAGTCAAATTACAATAAGTATGGATCTTGCTGATTAAAAAAGGTGTGTATGCTAATTAGAGCATGTACGTTTAATAGGTTGAATACGGTATATATATATATATATATATATATATATATATATATTATATATCATTGAAGATTTGTAAAAAGTTAAATGTAAATCCTTTTTTTTTTACCCAGTGGGCCCTGGAATTAGTACATTTAGTGACTCACCACCTATTACAGTATACAAATCAGGTGTGAGGAAACTACTCAAAGCTATTGAACCTCAAGCCAGGCTCCTGAAAGACTATGGCACTGACACTATGTTAGTGTTGACACTCATACACCAAGCATCCATTGACCAAGGTACGGTGCCTGCAGACTGGAAGCATGCCTGGGTTATTCCCGTCTACAAGAAGGGGAAGATAGCGATGCCATCAAATTACAAACCTATCTCTCTCAAGAGTATTCTTTTAAGACCTAGGAGCACACCATACCCAGCAACCTAATGGTCAAGGACTACTTACAATTATGAAGGGTGTGAGGTGACGGGCAGCGGTCAGTGACGGCATACGTGACATGATAGAATGGCTGGACGGCTCCGCCACATGCAGGCCTTGCTGACCCCTGGTCACTGCTGAAGTAGGAAAAAATTTACTGTTAGTTTGTTAATTTTATCTTAATTTATATTATATATATATTGTTTTATAATATATTTATATCAGTTGTTTTATAATATTTTTAATGTATATATTATTTTATAAATTGAGGCCAGCCTCACCCTGAATTTCTACGACAACGAGGAGGGCAACAATAATATTTTATAATACATATTTTATATAATTTTTTATTATAACAGTATTATTTTATTACTTTTCATTGATTATACAATCTTTGGCACCTGGATTTTAGATAACTGGCACTTCAGAAATGATAATTATACACACACCAATTAACATCACATCAACTTTTCGTTGGTGCAACCAAAACACTGCCTCGTTTACAGAAATAACAAAAACGTCAATGAATACTAAACAAATTCCTGTTTACCTGGTGTTGACTCGGCCATCTGGAGTCTGACAGGAGGCTGCTGGGATGTGGGCACAGCTGCGTTCTCCCCACTGTCCTCATTCTCCTCCTCCTCCTCCTCCTCCTCATCATCATCGTCATCTGGGAAACATTCCACGGATAAGTCATTTAGTAAGCTCAACAAACCCAGTGGCAGTCGACTTAACAACCGATGAACAGATGTGCTCAATGTAAGAATGGAGGAGCTGAGGCTGGAGTGAAAGAGTTTAAGGAGGAAGCTGGTTCAGTTAAAGTGGGCTGGACATAATGGAAGGGGAACAGTTGACAAAGAGAGAGGGTGCGATTGGAAAAATCATAAAAATAAAAGTTCTCAACATATCTGATTCATTTTTGTTTTATTTTGTAGCTAACATGTATGGCTACATTTTCCAAATTGGATATACAGAAATACAGCCACTCAGTAATTATTTGGTAGCAGGGTTAAAATAAAAATTGTTGCTTTCTTCTTTTGATGAAAATCAAATAGTAGTAGATTATGTGCCGTATTTGTTATATTATAATAAAGAGTTTTTTATCAACAAAATGATACCTCAATCACAATTGTGCGATAATTATTAGCGACGTAATGATTTTTTTAAAAGCACCCTTATTAACAACTCCGATTTGTGTACACCGTGGAAATTTATCATTGGTCACTCCTTGGGTTAATGAACCATAATTTGTTATATATAAAAACATTCAGACTTTGAACTTTTAAAACGTAAACAAAGCAGCCACATACCAACAATGACAACATCATTATCATCGCCCGACTCCGACTCTTCATCCTCGTTATCTTCATCTCCCTCTTCTTCATCATCACTCCCCTCTTCCTCCTCCTCACTCTGTATAGAGGCACAACCTCACAACGTTACATACAACTTAGCACCTCAAATGCCTTATTATCTAAGACATAAACTTTTATACAGTTTTATTCATCCTCATTGTCAGGGGCTTCTAACTTCCCCGTACATCATTACCCCTGGCAGATCGACCTGTTGAAGTGCTGATGTCTCAGTTGCTGTCTTACCAAATGAGAGTACGAACTCGAATCTATGAAGCCTGCAACTTACCCTTAATAGGCTATGGACCTGTCATTGCTGGTCAGACGGGTAATGAGAGATATTTCCAGGAAATGCTCTTCAAAGTATGGCCATGGGCGCGTCTAGTTCAAAGAAACATGCCGAACAGGACAGCAAGTGGGACAAAGTACAACTGATTCAGCCTACATCCCCACATGGTGTGGGAAAAACTGACAACTCCACATTTCAACAGGTCGATCTGCCAGGGGCGGTGTAGTACTACTCCAGGACAGCGAGGGTAGTTTTGTTGTGTGATGACATTCCCAAAAATCTGATCTTAGTTGTAAAGACTGCCTAAAAGAATGTGGTTTAACAACCCTACAGACAAGGAGGTTAAGAGGAGATCAAATTTAAGTTTTTAAGATATTGAATGGGTATGAAAATATTGATAGAAATATATTTTCTCAAAGATAGCAGAACTAGAGGACATAAAGTAACATTAGTGAAGGATCAGTGTATATTGGATATCAGGAAGTACTCGTTCTCACAGAGGACAATAAATGAATGGAACAAATTATCTACATATTGTGTGGATGTTAGCAGTATGTTAATGTTTAAAAACAAAAGTTACAAATATCTCAGGAAGGTGGGTTACACTTAGATAAAACATTGTTGGACTCTCAATAAGCCAATGGTTTCCTTGTCCACTTGTCATCTGGGTGCTCTGCCTTGCCTTGTTAAATCACCTTCTTCTGGTATCCCATTCAGATATAATTTGCGATAAGATGTAGGTAGATGACTTACACTGTCGACCTGCTCCGGGTGCTCCGAAGTGAACCCCTCCTCCTCTTCCTCCTCCTCCTCCTGGTCGTCACTCATCCCCGTCACAAGTAGAGGCTCCGTCTGCACAGAGAGTGGTGCTTTCTTATCATGCACACATTGGGTTTTATGCACATAAGTTGCTTCGGAACATTGTGTTGAGTGAGCTTGTAAGCCTGATACAATAGTATTTATTAATGTCAGTCTTGGGTGTTTTTCACTGACAGTATCATTAACGCTTTCCTATGCACAGAACCAAGCAAATCCAGGAGCATTTCATTCTGACATTGTTTTCTTTAACATAATATTTGGGAAAGACTGCTCTTGCTTTATGAAAAATATCTTTTTGACTATTTCTGACGTTGACACTTCACTGATGTTATATTACTTAAAGGTACAGTCTGTTTTTTTTTAAATCGTGTTATATAGTATAAACTAAATATATTCTAACATCGTGCCTGTCCAAATGTATTTTAATGAACCACAATCTTGCATACATAATTTGACCGTTATCTGTTTATGAATATCGATGTTGCCAATCAGTATGAAATATAAACATGATATTGGAGTCGAAACATTCAAATTAAACAGTAAATTATATGAAAAATATTGGGCAGTAAAGACATTAGGATAGATATAGTTTATACTATATCATGATTTAACATTAAAAACGATTTTGTACCTTCTAATGACAATGATACTTACATGATAAAACAATTAAAAAAACTCATCTGTTATACGCACCTCCTCCACTACATCATCGACCAGAATCACATCTTCATCACCTTCTTCTGGAGCCAGTTCTTCCCTCTCCATCGCTTCCTCAATCATCTGTGTCACACTGAACGACTCAGCCTGTATGGGGGCCCCTTGTGGCTCAGTCTCATCGCTGACATCCGGGATTGCGACCGGCTGCAGCTCAGCCAGACTTGTCTGCAGTGCTTCACTCACTTCCTGCTGATGAAACAGAACATGGATGTTTTAATTGACAGAATCAGAAAATTTTTATTTGTCCCATTTACAATGACATCCCAACATATAATACAATAAAATATGTTCACAAAACCCACACAACACATCATTATGGAAACGACCAAGTAGATGTGACCTGGTGACCCCTGTTGTGCTGGTGACCCCCACAGATAATGGGCCAATCAGAATAATCGTAAACATGCCCTGCCACATGTTTTTCAGATGGCTGGCGTAACTATGGCTATTATGTTGTGTCAACAATATGTAAAACGCCAGTGAAAAACGTCACATTTCATGCATGATACGCAACATTTCTGTTAGCACTAACCAGGAAATGATGCTTGATTTACTTTTTCAAAAAAAGCTGCAATGTAGGCAAAATTACACAAATTTGAATTACGATTGTGAAGGATTTATGTCAAAAATACACTGACACTTTAAAAAAGTGTAAACTTATTGCGAACTTATTCATGGTGGTGTAGCACATGTAATTTTCTGTAAAGTTATCAGTGACACTGTTATACTTACATGTATGTAATTTATTCTCTCGAATTTTCTCAAAACGATATAATTTTGCATTTTGTGGCAATTTTTTCACATAAAAAATAGTTAAAAAATGTTGTAACATAAAAAATTAAAAACTCAAGATTTTATTAATCTTGAATATTACATAGTATTTCAATATTAATTTCAATAGTATTACAATCTGTGAATAAAATTTATCTTAAAGACTTCTACCGATAGTGCTCAATTCAAGACAAGTATATAATAACCACCCCAGCTACCTTAAGAAATGACAAAATAATTATACTACATAACACATGCAATGTTTAAAGATTTTTTATTTGGTTCATGTCAATTTAATCCAGAATATTTGTGAATCAAACAATTGCAACATTCCCTATTACAGCGGCAATTGTGTTGTGGTATCAAACATAGTTAAGACATTTGTTGTTAGAGAGATTGTTGCACACCAGTTATGCCCTTCAAAAATCATCCCTGATCTGCACAGTTTCATTTTGCACAAAAATATTATTTACAATAAATATGGCCACTGGATAGGATTTTTTTTAAGGAATGAAGGAATTGTAGCCCCTCTAAAAAATTACAACACTTAAAAAGTAATGGATATTTTATCATAACACTTTCACAATTGTCAATGGTTTAGTTAACTCTAGAACTCCTCTAACAAACATTTCTAATATTATGGCTATTTTTCTTTTCTGAATTTTCAAAGTTACGATATTCTAAATGTAACATTTGGCAAAACATTTTATTCACTATCCCCAAGATATTGCAAAATTTTTTTTTAAAACAATATGCAGGGGAACACAACAATACAGACCAGATGCCCATATCATTTTAATTTCCAGCGTTGTACTTTCTCTTTGTCAAAACGTCATTCCTTGTAAATGTCCACCAAAGATTAAATGATGGCATTGACTA
Source organism: Lamellibrachia satsuma (assembly GCA_033239005.1). NCBI lineage: Eukaryota > Metazoa > Annelida > Polychaeta > Sabellida > Siboglinidae > Lamellibrachia > Lamellibrachia satsuma. The sequence goes on along the minus strand of BSQZ01000001.1, from coordinate 28,947,771 downwards.
CATAGTAGATGCAAGCTTTATCCATGAATAAAACTAATTTAGAGGTATGTCATTGTTGTAAAAGTGAACTTTATTGATAGTAAACATACAAAGCTATTGGAATTCGGAGGACACACATTTTTAGTAATTAAAAAAACATCATTCTAGCTGCTATACCTCCCCTTAACAGTAACATAAAACAAACTGTGATACGACGATTCACTGACTGTAGAATCTACTCACCCTCCAGACTTCAGTTTCGTTCAGCGACTCCTGCAGTGAGTCAGACTACAAACAAGATTTCATTTTTAATTTGCGTAGTTAGCGCAATTTTTCTTCCCAAACTGTAGGCTGGGTCTTGTCGAGTAAAAATATACTGAACTTTTCCCGTCAGACCCCCATCTCCATGGTAACAAACAAGGTGGCCACCATTTTCACCAAATATTGGTAAATTGAGAATCAATTCCCTCTTTATTAAACAAAGATATCATATTTCTTGCAAAACCATCTTCACTATACCCTCTGTTACACAACTGGTAGAATTTTCACAAAAGTAGTTTTTATGATGTGTTCTGCCAGTTGTGTAGAGAATAAACTGAATACAGTACTCTAAACCTTATTTGGTTAGCTAATTACTTCCAGAGATATCCTTCTTCCAGAAAGCAGCCGTGAAAGATTGAAAAACGGGATTTATTCTTGAATACCAATTACATACCGTAACAACAACGTACCGCAAAGGCACCGTATATTATTCACTTCAGAATAAATCGTGGCATGGGCATGGAGGAAGGAAACTGAACAGTGAGATACAACGACATACCTCCTGCATGATCTGGTCGGTGGCCGTCTCACTCGTTGATACAGCCAGAACTTCTTGTTGCTGAAACAAACATAACATTGAGTACTGGACGCCAAAGTACATGCACAAGCAACTCATTGCTATACATAACATTGAGTACTGGAAGCCAAAGTACATGCACAAGCAACTCATTGCTATACATAACATTGAGTACTGGAAGCCAAAGTACACGCACAAGCAACTCATTGCTATACATAACATTGAGTACTGGAAGCCAAAGTACACGCACAAGCAACTCATTGCTATACATAACATTGAGTACTGGAAGCCAAAGTACATGCACAAGCAACTCATTGCTATACATAACATTGAGTACTGGAAGCCAAAGTACATGCACAAGCAACTCATTGCTATACATAACATTGAGTACTGGAAGCCAAAGTACATGCACAAGCAACTCATTGCTATACATAACATTGAGTACTGGAAGCCAAAGTACATGCACAAGCAACTCATTGCTATACATAACACTGAGTACTGGAAGCCAAAGTACATGCACAAGCAACTCATTGCTATACAATGTCACACCCATGCATTCTTCTGAACAAGCTCATCAGATTGTAATTGATCTAATCTAAGTATTTGAAATGTTTTTCACAATAAATCTGCTTTTGTTTTGCTGTGATGTTTCAGAAACTTTCAGCTGCCTTTGTCAGACTAACTACTACTAGATGGCAGCACCAGTGCCTTGCCACATAAATTAACAAATGATCAAAGATGGCAACTGCATTTTCAACAAATCAACAAATCGACAAATATGGATAAAAAAACAAACAAACAAACATGAATTTGCATGTAAAACAAAAATCTGCATTAACATCAATTTAATTACCTCAATCGTATCTGTTTTTGCTTTCTTTGCTGGAAGGTCTGCATCTTCTTCATCGAGGCTAAAATACAACAATATTGTCTGAGCAACTCAAACAAAGATTACCATCTCGGCACAAGCAATGGTAAACATTAACTTTTATTAAGACACTTCTGTGGGGTGTGACTGAGCTGCAGGTGAAGGAAATGATCACCTAATCTTCTTAAAACTAAACATACATATTAACTGAATTACCAAGGTTCACATTTTGGTAATTCAGTTCAACACACCATTCTTGCTTTGAACATTGCACATAGGATGACAAATAAAATCGAACAGATATCAATATACCTGAGAATCAATTCTAGTAATCTTTTTCATAAACAATAACTGCACGAAGGTGAAGCTAGAACTTCAAAGACACTTTGCTACTGCAGCACTAACACAATGGAGAGAAATGTAACTCACGTTTCGGTCTCCTCCCTCGGCCTCTTTGGTGCGGATGCTGTATTTGAGGCGTCGCTGGTAGAGGGCACTGGTTCCTCCGTCTCTACTTGGGTGGCCTCGTGTGGCATCCATAGCCTCACTCTCGGTTCATCTACAATAGTCCTCAGTTTTAGCAAACTCAGAACCATTGAAATATCCTTGACATGGTTGATTCATAATGGATAGGTACAATAAACAAGCTTTTTAGAGGTACATATGCATTCAGAACTGCACTTCCTAGTCTTCTAGTTCCAAATGTCCTGTAATACATTTAATTTTTTTAATAGCATAACTTAAAATCAATAAAATGACTTAATTTTTTTAATGTAATAAAAAATCATTGTGGGATATTTTACATTTAAAATAACTAATTTAAAAACAAATAATTTGCATATGAAAAAAATACAGCATAATTTTTTCATACAACTAAAACATCATAATTTCAGAAATAATTAAATAAAAATAACAGAAATAAATATTACTACAAATTATGACACAACTGTCACACAAGATCGTCAAACATGATATCGACTCACAGTATATTTCTATCAAAATTAACCTGCACAGTTGGGACAGAAAGGGCAAGTGACAATCACCTGTGATGTCTTCTGTTGTCTGTGTGGGGGGTGATTGGGGCGACACATGAGGTGACACCGGCTGAACTTGCTGCATCGGTCGCCCCTGGGCTGGAAGGGGCTGGGTTGCGGTTGACTCAGCTGTGTGACAGAATCAGTGTCATGTGACAGTCACATGACTGCAGGTTTTCCAGGTAATTTATAAACGCACTCATCTTCTTTACCGTTTTGTCAAAGAAAAGTATTTTAAAGAGATAAAATGATGCCAAAGATCATACACCGACATAAATGCACTGGCAAAGAATCACCATCAACTGTACTCATGTTCCAACCCGTCTCATCGAGGAGCACTTTAATTGCAGCAACGTGACTACACTCACCGTCATGAATGCTGACAGAGGTGGGCATCACGGTGGCCGTGGGGGTCTGCACGGCTGTCATGGGGGTGACCGTTATTGGCGCGACTGTCATGGGGCGAATGCTTGCCGTTGCCCGCGTCTCTGCACTGCTGCTCCTTGTCGGAGTCGTCTGTAGATGTCTCGTCTGGGCGCCCCCTGGGGTCGGAATGGGGCGGATGTTGGCCCTCCTCGGTGTCTCGACGGGACCAGTCCTATGAAAAAAGAAAAAATGCCTGTTTTTTTTAAATCATCAAAAGAATTTACTTCAGTTGTTAGATCTGGTAAGGTTCAAAATAGTGGATGCCCAAAATTTTAAACATTGTATGGGTCAAGGCCAATCATGGCCGGCGTGACTTCCAAGGGTGAACTTCGTGAGTTTTCAGTGCATCCATTTCTACTTCACAAAAACTACCTATAACAATTGCACAAATGAGCTAGAATGCTGCAGTGGATACTAGGTAAGTTTGATTTTTTGCAAAATCAATCTGAAATGAGACTAGCAAAAATATCATACTGAGGAGGGATCTTTAATACCAATGTTTCCATTTATTAAACAGTGCGTCAGGAACCTTAGTAGACATGTTTTTTGTTTATTTATAGCAAAGAAATTATAATAGATATTAGAATTATTACAGTTTCGTCTACCTGTGATTGTATCAGATATAAGGTCAGGATCAATATCTAGTCATAATATAATACTGCGTGGCGAACATCATTGCGACTACACAGGTTGAAAGATGCAAAATCTTATAATTTCTATAGTAAAAATCATGTTATATAATATAAAGTATAGCTATTATCACATTCTAGACTGCACAAAATAATGTTTTCAGGAACCACTTGTTTTTTATTTTAACGTTATCTATTTAATCTGAATGTTTCAACTAGAATACCATGTTTACATTGCATTGCATTCATAAACAGATTACATTTAAATTAAGGTCAAATAATTTTTTTATTGTGGTTCATTTAAACACATTAAAAACACATTAGAGTATAACATGATTTTAAGATAAAAACGATCAGCCTCTGCACCATCAAGTTTGATGTGAAAGGCAACATATAACATACCCTGTTCTCTCAACCCTGACAGCTGAGACTGTTGGCTTCTTGGCAGCAGTCTGTGCAGGCTTCTGAGAGCTCTCCAGCTGCTTCGCCAGCTGCTGGGTCTGGGCAACACATAACCATCAGAATTGACTACGAGAAGTGCAAGAAATTCATCAATGTCACAGGGACATCCACATGCAAGCAATCAGCACCAGATCGACATGGCATTCCAACACAACGTGCAGCTACAACTGAGAGTGAAATTCAGATTTGCAAATGGTATAAGATTTAACCTATCGCAAATCTGGTTAGTTAATGTCCAAATATGTAGTGTGTGAATAATTTAAGTAACAACCGCAGTCGATTTAGTACGAAATTTGTATTTTTGTTCAAATCATCAAAAGAAGTGACTTTAGTTGTTAGATCTGGTAAGGCTCAAAATAGTGGATATCGAAAAAGGTGAATACTGTGCAGGTCAACGTTGATTATGGGCGTGACTTCCATCCTCTTACAAAAGTTAAACAATTTCACCAAGCATTTCCATTTTCACTTCAATTAATGTATAACCAAACATTAAGTAATTTAATAATTTATCTGATGATTTCATAAAAACTACATATAAAAGTTGCACAAACGAGCTAGCATGCTGCAGTGGATACTAGGTAAGTTTAATTTTTTACAAAATCAATTTGAAATGAGACTAGCGAAAAGGAACATTAAGTGAAACTGTTGAAATTGATTTTTTTAAGTGCTGTAATTGTAATTTAGCTTTTTACCCGTTCACTCACCCGAGACCGTAGCTCCTCGTTCTCCGACTTGAGCGAGTCGAGCTCCGCCTGTAGAGCATCCCACGCCCCTTGCTGCTCCACCAGTTGCTCCAGTTCACTGATGCGTGTCTGGAGCATGCCCACTTGCTCCGGGCTCCCACCTGTGACAAACATGACGCAAAATGACGCCAAGCAACACAAGACACCAAACGACACAGCATGAGGCCAATACCTTCAGGCTTACTTCAACTGTGCCATCAAGGTGACAGATTCTGAATCGGTCTTAATAAATTATGAACAAAACAAAGCTCTTTGGAGGAACAACACTTTGAAACATATTTCTACAAGAATTGTCGACATGAAATCTTGGGAAAATAACTTGAGAAAATATAAAAAATGTATTGTAAAAATGTGTCATTTTTGGAAGTAGGAACATGGTTGGAAAGGCCATTGTTTTCTAATTTTTAAGCTAAATAGTTTTTCACATACGTAAGGGTACTTTTTATATAGCGCAGTATCCAGTCCTTGGGACTGCTCAAAGCACTTTACACTTCACCCCCTGACAGACCTGATCATTCCAACACCGTCTCAACTTCTCTGGGAAGCATTCAGCCATACTGCAATTAGTGCATGAAGACCATTCATTCAAGCATCCACCTGTCCACCTGTGTCTGTGGCCATGTTCTCATTTATACAGAAAAAATCCACAATTCTCATCAGAAATTTTTTAAAAGTAAACGAGGGACGAGGTTTGTTTTAGTATGCTGATGGAGATGTTACCTAAGGGTCTATTCTCAATCAACAACTTCAGAAATGTACCAAGTGTATTTCTTACACCCCGTGCAGAAATGTACAAAAAAGGTGCTCTTCGACATGATCCAGATCTTGGTTACCACTTGTTACTCGAAAAAATACGTGTTTAGAAGAAAATAAAAAAATTATGCGCACCTATTTTCAAATGTGCACACTGATGAGAAGCTAGGAATGTTTTGTCGCCTAGCGTCATTTGTTTTGAAGAACATCTGGAAAGACTTTTCTTACATAATTTCATTAATATATCTAAATAATTTTACAAAATTTCCCTCATCTAACTGACCAGAGTTCTGTTCTAGCTGAGAGATCCTCTGAGTCAACTCTAGCTTCTCCATCTGTGACTTCTCTACGTCGGCCCTCAGCGCAGCCAACTCAGCCTGCAGTGCTGCCTTCTCTTCGTCCTCTCCCGGTCTTGTCTCTACAGAGGTGCTGCCACCTATAGGAGAACATCACAACTAATTACATGACATTCAGTATCATTCGGTCGTAAAAGCATAATAGGTGTCAACATCACCGCCTTTGGGTTGGGAAATGCCACTTTCCCCATTTGTCCTGCTTCATGGACAAAATGCCCGGATATGTTGTAATCTTTTAATTTAACAAAATAGTTTTGATGGTAAAATTTATTTATTTCTTGCACACGAGACCGGTCTAGGCACGTGTTATTTTCTCGCGCATGCGTTCACCGCAAACGACAAATCAAAATAGCGAACTATAAGAAATAACACGTGTGATTCTGCTAAAAAAGTTGACGAAAGGATGTTTTCTGCTTTTCGAAGAGCAGATGTTGTCACCTATGATTTAGTCACTTGCTACTAGCGTGTTTGAATGTCCATTCTGTTCTTAATGCAGTGTCAATGTTACTTCAAGTTCAGTAAATAAAAAATCCATGATATTGGATTCTTGATAAAAATATTAATTCTGTTACACAGAACATTACTGCAGGTGTGTAATATATTGGTGAAAATACACATACGTGCAAACGCATGCACACACTTTCTCACAGACATCTGTGAGGCAAAGAAAACCCATTTCAAAAGTTTGGTGCTTAGTAATAAGTGTTTTTAATGATCTCGTATTTCTCTACTTCAACACCCCTAAGGACTGCTGAACCTATGTAAAGTTCAAAGTCCGAACCTGTGCTGAGTTTCTTTACGAGCTCTCTGTTCTCAACCTTCAGCTTCTCAATCTCCGTCTTCTGCGAGGTCAGCTTCATCTTGGCGTTCTTCATGATGGTGCGAGACTTCAATTCCGCATCCTTCTGTTTCTTCACCTCCTGAAACCATCAGACACCCTCGTAAACACTGGATACATCAAATCACCAACTAAAGGTCAGCTCACACAAGTGATTTGTGCTCCAGTTTTCTGGTAACACTGAATCACATGACAAAAAGCAGATAAACTATGCATGTGTTTAGATGAGTGACATGTCTAGACAGCGTCACCAAGATCTTGAGTCTCCCAATTTGAACTTTAATCAAAGGTCACAACCTGCTGTTGCTCGCTGATTGGACAATGCTTCAAAATGTCTACCGACTATCGGTCAAATTGAGACCAGCCCCAATCCCACCGAAACAAAAAGCTACAAAATGGTCTCACTAATTATTCTTGTGAGGGTGTTTACACGACCGATTCTTCTACCGCGACACCGCGTCTGCCAACCTACTCAGTAATTAATCACTCATACAAATCTGCCTTTAGACTGTCCAAAATTAATAAAAAAAAAGAAACAACTCACTTGTCTAGTGGATATATTCTTGTTACCAGCTGCTTATCCCAGGATTTTTTCAACTGATTACAAAATGGTGTCGCATGTGCATCATGTTTAAGGGTACAAAGTCTAATTATTCTTATCATAAAATCATGCCACCTAACATAATCTACATCTAATCTAAAATTTTTACTTCCAAAAGGCTTTTTAAGGAATCACAATTTTCATTGGCCATCATCTGTTTAATTTTAACGTCTCTGTTGAAATATCATGTGGACGGAACGAAATATTATGGGTGTTAAAGATATGCGCATCACACATCCCGTGAACCCCCGACCCAATAAACTCCGTCAACAGCTGGTCAAGTGCACCGAATGCCCGAAAAAACAGTAAATAAGCACAAACTAACTTAAATAAATGCTATTCGCTAACTTTAACAAGATTGCCATTGAAGGCAAAGGACCAGATGGCAAGTAGACAAGGAAGCCATTGGCTTATCGAGAGTCCAACATTTTTTCATCTATGTGTGACCTATCCTCCTGAGATATGTGTCAACTTTGTTTTAAAACATATTCATGCTGCTAGTACTTACACAATCTGTACATAATTTGTTCCATTCATTTATTGTTCTCTATGAGAACGAGTACTTACAGATATCCAATCTACACTGATCCTTTACTAATGTTACTTCATGTCCTCTAGTTCTACTATCTTTAATATATTTCTATCAATATTCTCATACCCATACAATACCTTAAAAACTTAAATATGATCTCTTCTTAACCTACTGAACCGCATTCTTTTAGGCGTTCTTGATGACATGTACCTACTGGACTCACCTCATCGAGACTCTGTATCTTTGCTTCGGTTTCCTTCACCGTCTTTGTTGCCTCATTACGCTCGAACTCTGCAGAGCCGAGTTTCTCTGAGATGAGGGCCAGCTCTGCCTCTCGACTCTTCAGTTTCTCCTGGAGCGTGGCCACGGCTGCTGGGTCGGCCTTTGTAGTGCGCAACAGAGAATGGCAGAGTCAACAAAGAGTAGTCAACTAGGAACCATATGCAGTCAAATCTGTCCGTTATCTGTACATTATGGGCAGGTGGCCACAATGGAGAATTGCAATTATACTGACACTCACTAGGTGGCACTGTGGCACCATTGTGTGGTACAGCTGATGTTAATGTTTGCTAATTGGTGTCATTGTATTATTAACAGTTCAATGGTATGGTGTGACTAGCACGTATTGTTTCTACATGTCGCCGATTTGATTCCACTCGTTCACAGTGGAACACATGTGCGAAAAAATGTTAAATCATTTGAGACCATAGAAATGATATGTGCATAGAAGTTACTTAGGTTGGTTTTAGTGGAAAAAATTCTAATTAAAAAAGCAGTATATTTCATCTAAAAAGCATGAAAGCAGGACCAACGGAGCCAAGCACTATTTCTCACCCAAAAGCTGTAATATTGATATATATGCTTTCAAACCAGGCAAAAGATTTGAGGTACAACAAAAACTGCTAAAATCTGAAAATTATGTGTGTGTATATGTGCATGCATGCGTGTATATATGTGCATGCGTGCGTGCATGCATCACACCACTGGCCATAGACTGACTTCACTCACCTCTGGCTCCTGTTGTTGCTGCGTCTTCAGTAACAGCGCCCTTGCTACCTTAGTTCGCTCTTCCTCCGAGGAGCTGAGTTTCCCTGTGACGACCACGAGCTCCGCCTCTCGAGCTTTCAGTTCTTTCTGTAACTCTTCCACCTGCATCTTGTACTTGCGCCCGATTTTACGCAGCTACAACAACATTCACTGAATCAACAAAATCCACCAATATTACGCAGCTACAACAAAATCCAACATTACACAGCTACAACAACATTCACTGATTTTACACAGCTAGAACATTCACTGATCTTACGCAGCTACAACATCCACCTCAGAAGATGAACATTTTGGTGGGGTTTTATATGGCTAACCATATGAATATACCACTAACAAATCGTCATTATGTTAGCCTTTCTTCATTTGTAACATAACTTAAGTCCAACACTCAATCTCACTGCAATCTCATTGATTTCTTTTGGAGCAACACAAACACTGATTTCCACAGTAGAGTGTATAAAAACACGTCTGAAATTAATTTGTATAAGTCTCTATTAAGATGTTATAATTTTTAAACGGAAAAGCTTGTAACATTTACTTATGTATTTACATAGTACTATCACAAATAACTACAGAAATGTGGTCCCAGCTTCCGTACCTGAGCAGTCATCTTAACTTTCTCCTCTTCATCCCTCAACTTTCCATCTAACATCGTTTGTATTGTTGCTTTCTCAGCACTGCAAAGATGATCAAATGTATATATATGGGTGTGGAGGTGGGGGTAGAGGTGGATGTGGAGGTGGGGGTAGAGGTGGGTGTGGAGGTGGGGGTAGAGGTGGGTGTGGAGGTGGGGGTAGAGATGGATGTGGAGGTAGAGATGGGTGTGGAGGTGGGGGTAGAGGTGGGTGTGGAGGTGGGGGTAGAGGTGGGTGTGGAGGTGGGGGTAGAGGTGGGTGTGGAGGTGGGGGTAGAGGTGGGTGTGGAGGTGGGGGTAGAGATGGGTGTGGAGGTGGGGGTAGAGGTGGGTGTGGAGGTGGGGGTAGAGGTGGGTGTGGAGGTGGGGGTAGAGGTGGGTGTGGAGGTGGGGGTAGAGGTGGGTGTGGAGGTGGGGGTAGAGGTGGGTGTGGAGGTGGGGGTAGAGGTGGGTGTGGAGGTGGGGATAGAGGTGGGGGTAGAGGTGGGTGTGGAGGTGGGGGTAGAGGTGGGTGTGGAGGTGGGGGTAGAGAATGGTGTGGAGGTGGGGGTAGAGGTGGGTGTGGAGGTGGGGGTAGAGGTGGGTGTGGAGGTGGGGGGTAGAGGTGGGTGTGGAGGTGGGGGTAGAGGTGAGTGTGGAGGTGGGGATAGAGGTGGGTGTCGAGGTGGGGGTAGAGGTGGGTGTGGAGGTGTGGGTAGAGGTAGGTGTGGAGGTAGGGGTAGAGAATGGTGTGGAGGAGGGGGTAGAGGTGGGTGTGGAGGTGGGGGTAGAGATGGGTGTGGAGGTGGGGGTAGAGGTGGGTGTGGAGGTGGGGGTAGAGGTGGGTGTGGAGGTGTGGGTGTGGTGGGGGTGGTGACACGTTTCAGTGACCGTTAGTGAAATGGCGCCACCTGTGATGTTATTCTAGATGTTATCTACTTTTTTCAGCACGTAATACACAATACAACACAACATGAAACACTTCTATTGCACCAAAATACTCGGAAGACCCAAGCTCGGTAGCGCACCAAAACAAAACCGATAAGCAGTTCCTAATCAACAAGCAGTTCCAGTTGTAAACAGTCGGATTGGTACGCTGGGGAGCTATCTCATACCACCACAGATGCAATGTTGGACGTAGTTTAATGGTGTGGGTTTCATTTTATTACTATACAGCATTTATAATATCAGCTGTGATTACGGTAATATGCCATTGGTTCGTTTTGTGTTCTAGACTAGTATGGGCTCAGCCACAGCCTAGTGTGTGTCATAGAGCCCATTATTTTGGTTTTAAATGTCAAAATGTGCCGAACAAGACACCAATTGCCTAGTGGAGGCTACAACAACATCACACCATCAGCTTCTAGCACAATTGTCTCATATGGATCAGTTATGAATTAATAACAATGCAAATAATAATCACAACAAACGGTAAACGTACTTCAGTTTCTGTATTTGTTGTTTTGCAGATGTCAATTCATTTCTGAAAATAATAAACAAGAATGCAGGTTAGTGAACTTCGATAACAGTAACTTGGGTAAAATTAATGGCGATGATCAGTACTTTACAGACCTGTGTAATGTCTTAATGAAATTAGACACAAGTAATTTTAAAGAAATGTGTTCAAAGGGAATGTGCTTACTGTGCTGATGTCAAAGAAGTCTCCATTTTGGCAACTTCAGCTCTGAAAGAAACAGAAGAAATTAATGGCACCTGCAATCGAAAAAGCTGTTTTGATTTTAAGAGTAAACTGACCATGTCAAATTGTAACTCATGTTTGTCCACAAACGAACAAAATTGGCCACATTTATCGATTTGGAACAAGTCAACTTTCAGAATGTATATGTTAGTAGTAACATTTCGTTGAAGTCATGCCAAAACTGCCAATAAATTATAAAATATAATTTTAAATAAATAAATAAATAAAAAAAATCTTTTCCTCACCCCGTAAGGGACAAAGAGGAAAGGAGATATTTACCCTACTAGCTACCAACGTCATTCTGGTGGATGGATTTTGAAGTCAACGAAAATGGGCAAACAGTTAAATAATTGTTACTTTAGCTTTCTACAAGAACCATTAGATTGTCACCATACACAACATATATGTAAGGATATTTCCTGATTAAAACATACAACTTACTTCAAAGAATTCATGGAAGAATTCAATCCGGAAATATGTGCTCTGCAACAGAAAATCACATAATATATTATGAAATGTGTAATGTGTATACATATTCCCCCAAAATGTGGCAAAAATGCACTCCTCCATTTGAAATTATTAATTATGCTAAAACCCAACTAGCTGAGAATCAATTAAACAATGAAACGCATACATTCCCTTTAATTCCCTTTAGGTTTTGCAATCTCATTTACTCACCGTAATTTGTGGTTCTCTTCGCTGGTGGTTGTCATGAGTTTTCTTATTTGTTCCTTTTCCTGCCTGGACACACAAGACACATTCCTCATAAACCAGGGCAATTCAAGCTGAGATATCTGTTAGGGCTGTTCTATTTACACATCACTGCATCACCGTCTGCTACATACTGCTATTCCACATCAGCCCCTAGCGAATAACAAGAATCAGTGACATGGTGAACATTCATTCAATTTCGGAAGATTTTAAACGTGAAGATTTGCTTTTCAACCACGTCTACATCATAATTAATTAGCAAAATAATACAACAATATATATGACAATGTGTTTACTTTATTTAGAGGATACTTTAGCTACAATACTCTGAACACCATGTGGCCTTTTCCAGGTGTTTTTAACTGGAATGTACATTTCGCATTCATTCAAATAATCTAATATTGCAATCACTAGTGCATGCTGAAAACCACTTATATAGGCCAAAGATATTATTACAGAAGTGTTATCCTATTTCTGCTAATTAAGTTTTTAATGGGAGGTATGGTAACTATGAAAAGATGCAGAGGTGCCAAATCTCCTGCTATGAGAAGGAGATCTCCTTCTTTTCTTATCTCCCGCGTGTCCTTCCTTTTCAAATAATGTCATTTTTGAAACGATGTATAAAATAGCCCCTCCCCAAAAATGTGCACTGTCATTTGTGGGAGGGGAGAGACCCCCTTCCCACAACATTCTTCCTTCATTTAATTTCCAGCTGGAGAATTTCCTTTCTCCCAATTATGTAATTTGTTCTCTCATCAGTGCTACTTACTTGTGCTTGGTGTTCTCCTCGTTTACAGTGACCAGCTGTTTCTTCAATTGTTCTCGCTCTTGTCTGCAACAGTCAATTATTGTGCCTGATTCAATATAAGTCTGGCAAAATACCTTCTAGCGTTTAAAGCCGCCCCCTCAATGTGATATTTTTTTCTATCTCATTTCAGAGTCATTTCATGAAAGATGAAACGTATCTAATATCGACTACGACATGCTAGCTCGTTTGTACAAATTTGTTATTTTGTTTTGACGGAACCATCTGACAAATTATTAAAATTAACCAAACACACACACACACACACACACACACACACACACACACACACACACACACACACACACACACACACACACACACACACACACACACACACACACACACACACACACACACACACACACACACACACACACACACACACACACACACACACACACACACATAATCATGTATATTATATAATCATGTATATTATATAATCATGTATATTATATAATCATGTATATCATACACAAACCAAAAGTCACATATGACAAAAACCAACAAATGCCCTGCTTTAATCATGTATATTATATAATCATGTATATTATATAATCATGTATATCATACACAAACCAAAAGTCACATATGACAAAAACCAACAAATGCCCTGCTTTTGGGTCAAAACTAGAATCAACCATAACAAACTTTCAGTGAATTAACAAATAATTTCTAGAACTTTGTACACCGGCCTAAACTAGAATGCAAATTCCCAGGAGGGATGATCATAATTACCCATACCCCTCATGTCACTCCACCCTGAACTATTTCTGTGTTAAAACCAGAATCGATTAACACAACTTTAAAAAATCACCAAACCATTTCAAGAACTTCGCACATTAACCTAAACTAGAACATAAGTTCCGTCACATAGGGAATCACCATAGTTACCCCACCTCCTCATGCATCACCCCTCTCCCCCTAATATGCCACCCTCCCCTCACATGTCACCCCTCCTCATATGTCACCCTTCCTTCACACGTCACCCTCCCTTGAACACATCACACCTCCCCTCACACATAATCCCCTCGCCCTCATGTCACCTCCTCCACCTCATGTCACCCCTCCATACGTCACCCCTCCCCTCATATGTCACCTCCTCCCCCTCATGTCACCCCTCCATACGTCACCTCCTCCCCTCATGTCACCCCTCCATACGTCACCCCCTCCCCTCATGTCACCCCTCCATACGTCACCCCCTCCCCTCCTACATCACCTCCTCCCCCTCATACGTCACCGCCTCCTCTCCACTCACACTGTCCTCTTGAACTCCTCAGGGTCTGCCTTGCTGCACTGTTCAATCAGCTGATTGGTGCGAGCTTTCCATCGCCCCAGCTCTGCCTGCAGGAGCGAACACTCAGTCTTTGCGGCGTCTTGCTGCGCCACCAGGTCACGCTTGGCCGCCTCCAACGGACTGATCTCTGACTCCAGTTTCTGACACTGCATGAGAAAAATACAGTGTTACTGAGGGTCCATTCTATTTGTCCATGGAGAGGCGGACGCTGAGAATCCAGAGTGGCACAAATAGAACAGACCCAGGAGAGGTGTGAAAACATCAATACTATTATTGCGCGTTTACTCAGTGCTTTTTTGTTTTGACCCAAACATGATGTACACATTTGTAATGACATTCATACAGTTGTAACTGAAAGTGAAAATAACTCATCTGTAGCACGTGGAGAGAGAATGGACAAATAGTTGTATTTTTGATCACATGACAGATTCTGCGAACAGACCAGAGCAACCAGGAGAGCACTAAACATTGTAAAGAAATACAAAGGAACAATTCTTCTTACAAAACAATGTTAAACACCAGCAAAATAAATAACGCAAACCCTATCAAAATCAGGGTAATTATTGCATTGTATAATTCTGACCATCCAGGAAACAAATAAACTGGTTTGTACCATTGACATTATTTAATTATAGTACATATATTTTCATATTTTTTATCACCATTGTAAACAATAAAGTGCTTGTGCCCATTCAGACAACATGGGTCCATTAACAATATAGATAGAATAGGTCATATATTTTATAAAAGTATTTTCAATGTCACAAACCACATTTCTAAAACCAAAAATATATATATTTAATATATTTAAATTTGACATAAAAAATTTAACATCACATTATTGTATAAATGTTGTTGGTGCCTTTAACTAGAAGTACATCTCAACTTCAAGTCCTTGTAACCAACATATAATCGATGTCCCCTACACCAGTGCGCCTGCTGTCCTCTCTCTCTCACATGTACACTAATGATTAGACATGTATAGCTCAAAAAGAAAGAACCCAAATGCTACTAAAGAACTCACCAGTATCTAAACAATACATTCTATTTTTTATATTTCCAATATTTCTATAAATGGAAAACTAACAGATTAAAATATTTATGTATTTTGCGTTTCTTTCAACATTAAATATGACTATTGCTGCTTCATGTTATCAGATATTTAACAATGTTTTTATTTAATTTTATTACTACATATGTTACACTTCATACTTTGATCCAAATCATTAATATATTTAATTTGACCTCTCTTCATTACAAAGTCTGACGAATTACCAAGGTCACCTGATCTATCATCCCTGCACTAACCTTGGCCTCAAGGTCGCGCAGCTGCTGTGCCATCCTCTGTTTCTCCTCCCTCATCAACTTGTTGCTGTCCTGCAGCAGATTGAGCGTCTCAACTCGCCGCATCAACTCCGCATGCTGTGCTGCCGTCTGGAGGTTCACCTAAGAATCACCAAACCATTTGGTAACGCTGATCACAAAAAAAATCAAACCTACGTAGTATGATCCACTAAGACATGCTGGTTCATTTGTACAAATCTTATATTTAGTCTAGATGCAATTATCAAACCATTAAATTAATTTGCTGAAAAGGCTATTCAAATGATTGAAATAAATTCTTTCGCTGATTTCAAAATTAGTAGCACAACGTTTTTAACTTCTTATTTTCACAGATATGACACACACACAAATATGACTACATTGTGAGTTGTGTCTCAATGAGAACTTCTTAAATACATATAGAGCATGATGTGATGTGTGTCTACCTGCACTTTCTCGCGCTCCTCGGTCAGCGTCTTCGTCGTCTCATCCAACTGTTTCTGCATGTGGTCAAACTGTTGTCGGAGTCTCGTGCTCTCCGCCTGCGCCACCTCAAACCTCGCCTCGGCAATCTCCTTCTCACGTCTCAAGAACCTGAACACACCAATTATACTGTCAACTCACTCCATGATGGCACTGCAACTTAAAGGTCCTCATCAACTATACTGTCAACTCACTCCATGTTGACACTGCAACCTAAAGGTCCTCCTCAATTTAATTTTTCACCCGTCTCATTGTAGAACCATTTCACAAAAAATGACACCTATCTAGTGTCCACTATGACATGCTAGCTCGTTCATGCAAATGTCACTACTAAATTATTCTTGACCAAATCAAAGTCAATTCTTTCTACGTTTTTAACAAAAGTATGCAATTATACTGTCAACTCACTCCATGTTGGCACTGCAACTTAAAGGTCCTCCTCAATTATACTGTCAACTCACTCCATGTTGGCACTGCAACTTAAAGGTCCTCCTCAACTATACTGTCAACTCACTCCATGTTGGCACTGCAACTTAAAGGTCCTCCTCAACTATACTGTCAACTCACTCCATGATGGCACTGCAACTTAAAGGTCCTCCTCAACTATACTGTCAACTCAATCCATGTTGGCACTGCAACTTAAAGGTCCTCCTCAACTATACTGTCAACTCACTCCATGTTGGCACTGCAACTTAAAGGTCTTCCTCAATTATACTGTCAACTCACTCCATGTTGGCACTTAAACTTAAAGGTCCTCCTCAATTATACTGTCAACTCACTCCATGTTGGCACTGCAACTTAAAGGTCCTCCTCAACTATACTGTCAACTCACTCCATGTTGGCACTGCAACTTAAAGGTCTTCCTCAATTATACTGTCAACTCACTCCATGTTGGCACTTAAACTTAAAGGTCCTCCTCAATTATACTGTCAACTCACTCCATGTTGGCACTGCAACTTAAAGGTCCTCCTCAATTATACTGTCAACTCAGTCCATGTTGGCACTGCAACTTAAAGGTCCTCCTCAACTTTACTGTCAACTCAGTCCATGTTGGCACTGCAACTTAAAGGTCCTCCTCAATTATACTGTCAACTCACTCCATGTTGGCACTGCAACTTAAAGGTCCTCCTCAACTATACTGTCAACTCACTCCATGTTGGCACTGCAACTTAAAGGTCCTCCTCAACTATACTGTCAACTCACTCCATGTTGGCACTGCAACTTAAAGGTCTTCCTCAATTATACTGTCAACTCACTCCATGTTGGCACTTAAACTTAAAGGTCCTCCTCAATTATACTGTCAACTCACTCCATGTTGGCACTGCAACTTAAAGGTCCTCCTCAACTTTACTGTCAACTCAGTCCATGTTGGCACTGCAACTTAAAGGTCCTCCTCAACTATACTGTCAACTCACTCCATGTTGGCACTGCAACTTAAAGGTCCTCCTCAACTATACTGTCAACTCACTCCATGTTGGCACGGCAACTTAAAGGTCCTCCTCAACTATACTGTTAACTCACTCAATGTTGGCACTGCAACTTAAAGGTCCTCCTCAACTATACTGTCAACTCACTCCATGTTGGAACTGCAACTTAAAGGTCCTCCTCAACTATACTGTCAACTCACTCCATGTTGGTACTGCAACTTAAAGGTCCTCCTCAACTATACTGTCAACTCACTCCATGTTGGCACTGCAACTTAAAAGTCCTCCTCAACTATACTGTCAACTCACTCCATGTTGGCACTGCAACTTAAAGGTCCTCCTCAACTATACTGTCAACTCACTCCATGTTGGAACTGCAACTTAAAGGTCCTCCTCAACTATACTGTCAACTCACTCCATGTTGGTACTGCAACTTAAAGGTCCTCCTCAATTATACTGTCAACTCACTCCATGTTGGCACTGCAACTTAAAGGTCCTCCTCAACTATACTGTCAACTCACTCCATGTTGGCACTGCAACTTAAAGGTCCTCCTCAACTATACTGTCAACTCACTCCATGTTGGCACTGCAACTTAAAGGTCCTCCTCAATTATACTGTCAACTCACTCCATGTTGGCACTTAAACTTAAAGGTCCTCCTCAACTATACTGTCAACTCACTCCATGTTGGCACTGCAACTTAAAGGTCCTCCTCAACTATACTGTCAACTCACTCCATGTTGGCACTGCAACTTAAAGGTCCTCCTAAATTATACTGTCAACTCACTCCATGTTGGCACTGCAACTTAAAGGTCCTCCTCAATTATACTGTCAACTCACTCCATGTTGGCACTTAAACTTAAAGGTCCTCCTCAATTATACTGTCAACTCACTCCATGTTGGCACTGCAACTTAAAGGTCCTCCTCAATTATGCTGTCAACTCACTCCATGTTGGCACTTAAACTTAAAGGTCCTCCTCAATTATACTGTCAACTCACTCCATGTTGGCACTGCAACTTAAAGGTCCTCCTCAATTATACTGTCAACTCACTCCATGTTGACACTGCAACTTAAAGGTCCTCCTAAATTATACTGTCAACTCACTCCATGTTGGCACTGCAACTTAAAGGTCCTCCTCAACTATACTGTCAACTCACTCCATGTTGGCACTGCAACTTAAAAGTCCTCCTAAATTATACTGTCAACTCACTCCATGTTGGGACTGCAACTTAAAGGTCCTCCTCAACTATACTGTCAACTCACTCCATGTTGGCACTGCAACTTAAAGGTCCTCCTCAATTATACTGTCAACTCACTCCATGTTGGCACTTAAACTTAAAGGTCCTCCTCAATTATACTGTCAACTCACTCCATGTTGGCACTGCAACTTAAAGGTCCTACTCAACTATACTGTCAACTCACTCCATGTTGACACTGCAACCTAAAGGTCCTCCTCAATTTAATTTTTCACCCGTCTCATTGTATAACCATTTCACAAAAAATGACACCTATCTAGTGTTCACTATGACATGCTAGCTCGTTCATGCAAATGTCACTACTAAATTATTCTTGACCAAATCAAAGTCAATTCTTTCTACGTTTTTAACAAAAGTATGTACTATTTTATGAAACCCACTATGCATACTATTTAAACTAGTCACAAACTACACATCTGAACATCAACAAACCTGATTCGCAGTGGGCTAAATCAATTGAGGAGTGCGTTTTAACAGGCTTTATATTATTTTTTTACATTTATTATATATTAATATATATAGAAATTTACAAATAAACATCACAATCGTATAAATGTTGTTGGTGCCTTTAACTAGAAGTACATCTCAACTTCAAGTCCTTGTAACCAACATATAATCTATGTCCCCTACACCAGTGTGCCTGCTATTTTCACAATCACACCAGTGATTAGACAAATATGCCTCTGAAGAGGAAAGGACATAACCGCTAACAATGCATTGGCTAATCATCAGAATACTGATAATTTCTTCTAGTCTTTATAACATTTCAAGCTTTTATAACAACAAAACAACTAACTGATCAAAACATAAAATTACTAGAATACAGTAAAATAAAGAATATCTTCTATCTTGACCATATGTGTTTAATTCATGATTAACTATCTGGTCCTGACCATAGCGATAAACCCATAACAAATATATTGTTCATTATTTGCATTATACACAAGCCTTAGTTTACTAGTAGCAATGATCAACATTGGCTATGTTATCAAAGACATCACCTGATGACTTCCAGAAGGTTCTCGGATGACTGTTCGCTTGGATTGGACGCCACTGTCTCCGCCAACTCGGCAGATTCCTTCTCTTGACTCGCCTGAACCTCTTGTAGTCGCACCATCTGAGTGGACAACTGCAAAACAAGATTAATGTGACTAAACAACTGAAGCCAGATACTCTTGTAGTCACACCATATGAGCGGCCAACTACAACACACAATCAATGTGAATAATCATCTGATGCAACTTCTGCAGACAACTACAGACGAGTGGATTTCCTGTTTTTATCGATGTATGACCAATAAATTTTTTCTTTCTTATGTTTATTTATGTTTCATTCACAGTCTGAACATTTTCAGACTGCACTGGTCGTGCATTGATAAAATATTACAAATCTCAAAAAACATTACAAATCTCTAATGATGAATCGTCCTCTTAAATGAGAAAAGCAGGCCTAACAAATAGTGAGACTAACAAAAAAAACATATTCTTGCGGACACCGACCTGTTCCATCTCCTCGTGGAGGATCTGGTTCTGTCGTTGCAGTTCCTGTATGGACACTCGCAGCTTGACATTCTCATCCTTCTGACTCTGTTCCTGGACGGCCCACGCCAACTGTACGGAGGAAGCAGATGTAGTGTGGAACCTCGCTTTATGGTCACCTCGGTAATACAGCCACCTTTCCACATTCATCTTTGGACAGCTCCAAATTATCTCCATAACAGTAAAGTATAGGACATTAGTCCTGCTAATACGGACACCCTGCTGTTCAGGTCACTTTGGGTCATTCCCGAGGGTGATCTTAATAGTGATGTTCCATTGTGTACAATTGGTTGGCTCCTATGATAGTGATCATTCATGGTCTTAACAGAAGTCTCCCAGATCTTCACCGATAATTACGTAATATAAAATTTGTAGCTACAGATCATTGATACTGTTTATTTTGTTACTTGATCCAATATCTATTAATTTTTGAAATATTATGTACGTTACATAAAATTTCCCAATAACTGGAATATGTTAAATGGATAACATTAATGTTATCGGTCCAATAAACAAATCTTGAAAAATGGCTTATGTTTAGAGTAGCAACACATGCATTCTGATCACTGCTGTCATCTGGAAATAGAGATAACTAATTGCTATTCATAATCGTTGTATTAAAAAACCTCTAAGTGACAGAGATTTCAGTAGGAATATTCCATTAAAAATAAATCAGAATCGTTATGTGACACACTATATTACAGACCACACCATCTTCATACAATGAAAAGTCAACATCATCGACAAAATTACCTACTGTAAATGTCATCTTGATATTACCCTGACAATCTTCCACTGGTTTTTAACAGACTCAACTATTACAAAATCTTAAAAAAACCTCACATATGTAACTCAATGAGTTGTGATCTTACCCGAGCGTCTTCCAGTGTTTTCTTGGCAATTCTGGCCGACTCGTTCGCCTCTGTCAGAAGAACATCGAACCCGTCCAACTACAAAGACGTGATATTGTGTTAACAACTTCTCGCAAGTGGTAAGACACTCAATCTCTTTATCAACATCATATAAATGTCATCGAGCCAATATTTTGTTTTTAAATGTATACACCTTTTAGTGGACGAATAAATAATGTTTAGGTTTTGTCATAATTACCATAGAGTGTTCTGTGTTAATTTGAAAACACGTGCTTTAATAAAAGTAGTTTTATATCAATGCTATGACAATATCGCTTTCGTTTTTTTAGACAAGTTTGCATTCACATTCTTGCACACGTTCTCTTTTCAGTGTTTTGTCATTTTTCTTTGTGGAAATTTAGCTTACAACATTTTCACCATAGATGCCTCCAGTTACGTTAATTTCCCTATGATCACCATAAATACCTTTTTCCACAAATCTCCCTATGATATTCCCCAACCTTGTTTCACTTACCTTCTGTTTTGCAGTGGTGAGTGAATCCACAGCTTCAGCATGCAACATCAGCTCTCTTTCGTACTTCTCTTGAGCCTGTTAACACAAAATCAGTTCTCTCTATATTTCATTTCCTCATCCTGGGGGAAATCCCAAACAACAGAACGCCATCTTCTAATGCCAACAAAAACTATTAAGTCGTCAAGTCAAACAATTGTCCAAACTGATCGTATACAATTAATTTTGATAATAGTCTAAAGATAATTTGATAATTGATAATTTCATTGTCCGCTCTATTAGCAATTTCAACGACACGGCTCACAGAACGAACACACATACCTCACTGGCATAGTCTGTCAATGCGACAGCAACTATTTTGTAATAATATTTATTGATGTATATTTTCCACTCAGTAGCAGTAGCGACACACCGTTGTATTAGCAGTATTGGCTGTATTAGCTGTATTTATTGTATTAGGTGTATTGGCTGTATTAGCTGTATTAGCTGTAATAGCTGTATTAGTTGTAATAGCTGTATTAGTTGTAATAGCTGTATTAGTTGTAATAGCTGTATTAGCTGTAATAGCTGTATTAGTTGTAATAGCTGTATTAGGTGTATTAGTTGTATTAGGTGTATTAGTTGTATTAGGTGTATTGGCTGTATTAGTTATATTAGCTGTATTAGTTGTATTAGGTGTATTGGCTGTATCAGTTGTATTAGCTGAATTAGCTGTATTAGTATTGTAATAGCTAGTTGAAAACATGACGAGTTCACGTAGCAACATCCAGGTACCTTCTGAAACATTTCGTCCTTCTCGGGGGTCAACTAACCTATAAAAGTGGTTGTCCAAACACAATTGTGAGAGATCATTGAAAAGGACACCATGCATGGGGCTAATCTATGAAACACCATGAAAAACATTATGACATAAGTAATATTTTCCCCAAGCACCCAGGTCAACAGTCCACATACCTCGCGTGCCAGTCTGGCCTGTTCCTCGCTGTCTCTGCGTGCCGCCTGTTCATTGGCGATGGCTGCTTCACGCCTTTTGATCGCCTCCTCCAGCTCAGGCTGTAGAGTGAGCAGTTGTGTCTGTAGCTCGGCATTCTACAGCAAGAACGGCAGGATACGAATAATATGAAGACTTCTATCAAGTCTAAATCCTTGGAAAACCAAACTCAGAGGTACAGAAAAACGAAAAGGGTTCATTTCAACCTCAAAATCGATATAAACTGTTAGAGCTGTAAACAGATGGATGAATCAGCTAGCGAGCTAAAGCACGGCTAAAAAGGTAAGTCTTCAGATGACGATAAAATTGTATTGTTTCCTGCTAACCTAACACTAACCAGGAGTGATTTCCAAAGCAGTAACCAAGAAAACCCAAGTTCCAATGTTTGTTTCAAATTAACGGCAGTTTGTCTCGGACAAGAATGAAAAGGGAGCAAAGTTGGAGGTAGTAGAGCACGGATCAAAACGCACATTTTAATGGCATGTACATGATTATGTGTATGACTTGGTATATAATGAATGTATGTGTTTGCCAATGTATAAAACATAGTGTGTGTGTGTGTGTGTGTGTGTGTGTGTGTGTGTGTGTGTGTGTGTGTGTGTGCGCGCACGTGTGTGTGTGAAACTAAGTATGTCATGATTTAAAAATAAAAAAATTCAAATGAAGTCCCATAATAACAAGTCCCCTGTAACCAAGCACAGGAAGACTGCACATTGATAACATGGCTAAAACTAAACCAGCAGGAAACGAGTCAGTATTACTCTAGAAAAGATCCCGCAGAGTCCATCCCTATAGTGGATACAAATAATCACCCAGCACAAACATCGAATTTGGCCAATCCATCCTTTAAAAAATAGTCCTTTTAGAAATCCCCGACTTCTTGGAAACGCTGACGATGTTTTCCATAGTGACGACCGCGTGTTTAGATCCAGCGCGTTATTCCAACCAGTGTAAATTCGTATTGTTTGGTTACTGTGATTCCAGTACACATCAGTATCATATCTACCTAAAGATATCATGTTCTTAATCCGGCAAATATCAGCGCCAACGACATGTCTATATTAAAAATGGTCGTTATGTTTTGTCAACAATGCATAAAACACCAGTGAAAACATATCTATTGACATTTCTGTTATGACTATGACCAACAACCAGTAAACGTTACTTAATTAAACGTTTTATAAAAAACTACAACACTTACGACACATAAAATAGCCACACCCACTTACCTTTACTAATAATAAACTACTAAGATAAACAACTGCCAAGCCTCACCTTGGTGTGACTCTGTTCATTGACGCTGTAGTTGTCTGCGAGTAGATTCTGATTTTCTTTCTCCAGCTGTTCCACTCTCTCCTGCAGTCGTTCCCGCTCTGAAACAACAACGAAAACTTCACAATCCATTTTTTACTCGTCTCTTTTCATTCAGACTCATTTCATGAAGAATTTGACCGTACTCGACCTATTAAGGGCACATGCAGCAGGATCCATAATTATTGTAATTAGACTAGTGTGGAACAACTGAAGTGACGCCATCTGGTGTTAAACAGTTGGTACCACTTTTCAGTTGTTCTACACTAGTCACCAAACCTTAACATGTCTAGAGAAACACATTCACACAGATTTCTGACATGGCCCAATTTTTGTCAAGCATACTCTATGCTTACTAGGTCGAATATGGCATCTAGTATTCACTATGAAATGACAGCTCATCCGTACAAATCTGTTATTTACTTTTGGTGAAATCATTGGACAAACTATTAAATTATTTCTGACCAGGCCCGGTCATATTTTGGCAAACAAATTGCCAAGAAATACATGTCTATACACTATAGCATACGGCTATTAACACTTTTGTAAGATACCCAACCGAAGTCAATTTGTTCAGTGATTTTAACAAACTTTTTTAATAAACTGACTGTATACTACTTAAACTATGCATACACTACAGATTTGAACACCAAACAAACTTGGCGATGGGCCATGTCAATTGAGGACGGAGATTTTAAAAATAATACAGAATTAGTCCAGCTCTCCATCCTACCTGTCGTCTCCTCCTGTATAGCTCGTTGCAGCGTTTCTTTCAGTTTCTCATTGGCCTACACAAACAAGAGTTCCATGACTAAAAGAATACTTAACCAGACATCACTTATTATATATTCTGTAATAAACATACGTGTTTTAGTGTGCGTGCATACATGCGCGTGGGCTTTCACGCACGCATACACAAAATTACAAATCGCAGTTAAACTGGCAGTAAAATTTGCACAAATCTCTGTGAATGAAAAGTGTGATACTGTACCACTGAATATGTACTGCTTTCTCAAAATACTTTTACTTGGGTTGACTATATCAGTGCATCATAACTTGGCATTGTCTAGTACTGTTTACCTGGTTCTGTTTGGCGAGGGTCTGTTCGAGACTGCTGGCGATCGCCTTGTACTGGTCCACGTGTTGTCGGGCTTGCTGCAGGTGTTCCTTCAGTGCTGCAGTAATAAGCATCACTCCATTACACAACAATGCAGCACTCTCTGTAGGATACATAACATTAAACAACATGCTTCACTGCAATAACATTCAAATACCAAATGGTTATGAACATATTGGTAGAAGTTTCTTCAAACTTAATCCTTTTATTCAGAACAATCAGTCAAATTTGAAACTCGTGTTCCTTTCATGAAAGCTAAGATACATGCCTTTCTGAAAGTATAATTTAAATCACTTTAACGTACCTAACAAAAACATTTTTAACGTTTGAAATAAACAAGTCTAATAGAATTTCATAAACAAAACATCCTCTCACATTTCAACATGTTTTGAATCATTTTCTGTTGGGTAAACACGTAAAATGTGAGTACAGAAGTGTTGTGTTGTTGATTGCATAAATGGGAGTACGCAACATTGGCACAGCCAATGTTGCATATAGGTTTTTATGCGAGCAACACCACATACAATTAATGATTGGTCCATTGCTAATTTATTCTATTATGCTAATCCAGCAGAGCTGGGTGACGCGCTCTGTGACCCACTTTGCTGCCTCCATATTTTGAACCAATCAGCGCGCACCAGCTGCGCGACGCTACAGATTTCAAACTTGGACTAGCCACTTCGTTTTGTGAAAGCATACGGAGTGGATGCGCTTTGAAAATTTGTCCCACCCTCCTCCCCATCTTTCTCCCTGTGGTATGTTTACTTGTTAGCAGCAATTGTACATCTTTGGTGGAAGTGGGGTGTTCATGTCTCAAAGCTTTCCCATTTTTTGATTGCGATAGTGGACATGGGAGTTTTGGCTTTCCCAGAAGTGTTCACGGGTTTTAACGCTGGGACGCAGCTCGCTTCCCTTCCACCTTGGATTTTAGAACTGTTCGTGTAGCGAATTGGCCCCACCTTTGTAGTTATTCCAGTTAGAGCTAGTGTATTTTTAAGCAGGTAGTTGTATTCATAGACTGCGTGATAGCATGTAGGGCATTATGCTATTTGGTTTAAGGGTGTTCCATAACAATAGTAATGCCATTGTTTCTTTTATTTGTTCTAGGAATACTGCTACTGCTTTGTGGTGAAATGTGGGCTCTATTGAACCCGACGTCCAGGAGGCTCGCATGGGGCGTAGTCAGCCTGGCGTTGGGTTGTGGAGCCCACATTTCTTTGTTTTACATTTCTTTGAAAAGTGGGCTTACCCTTAATCCCCACAATAAACGTCATTCATTTGGCCTTTTCATATCTCTATATCTGTGTTGTGTTGTTGATTGCATAAATATATATATATATAAATGAGCATTATTAGTTGTGGATGAATGCTCTCCAGAACAGTTCAGATAGAGTTTGAGTGATCATGCTTGCCAGGGAGTGAAATGTCCTGAAGATCAAAATAAATACTATATAAGGAGTACCTTAACAACATACAATGTCGCATCAGTAGTGCCACCTAGTGAGCACTGCCACTGAGTCACTGGCTAGTGTCTTACCTTTGATTTCTGTGGAACACTGACTCAGTTGTGTCTTCAGGTCCTTGACCTCCTCCTCCAGTGCAGGGGGGCTGGACATGGACGTCTGCTGGACACTGGCCTTGGTAGTGACCGGGGACTGCTCAGACTGAGAAGATTGAGCCTTTGCCGTGGCCTCTGTCAACTGAAACCACACCAAAGATCAATCCATGGTGGCAACTTCAGTTCTATTTTTGCTGAAACTGCACCAATGATCAATCCATAGTGGCAACTGCTTATTGAAATCACACCCAAGATCAACACAGTGGCAACTTCAATTTTCTGTCAACTAAAACCACACTAATGATCGATCCACAACGTCAATTTCAGTTGTCTCTACTAACTGAAACCACACCAACTAGTTTCCTAAACTTTGTAAGATGAAAATTGCAACAGGGTAAAACACCCAAAAGATCATTCACAAGGATAAGATCACAAAACATAAACATTCTTCAACATGTTCCACCTACACAGGCTGCCTAAAAACGTTTAATTAA
The DNA here is from genome assembly GCA_033239005.1 of Lamellibrachia satsuma. Lineage (NCBI taxonomy): Eukaryota > Metazoa > Annelida > Polychaeta > Sabellida > Siboglinidae > Lamellibrachia > Lamellibrachia satsuma. Next base: position 28,920,656 of record BSQZ01000001.1, on the reverse strand, counting down.
CAGAGCTGAAAATAAATAATATATATAATTACCTGAGCTTCAAGTTGCTCGACATGCTGTTGAAGTTCTCCAATTTTCCTTTTCGCCTCCTCCGCTTCTGTTGTTTGTTTCTCGAGTTGGCTGCGAGCATCAGCGAGACGGTTCTTCAAAGGAATAAAATTTGTGTATTGGTGGAGGAATGTATGTATACTTTGCATTATGTATATGTCATCGTCATGCTTGTAGGATTGTGGGCTCTGAGAAATGTGTCAGATGGGGCTGTACCTGCGTTCAATTCCTGCCTGGTTGCTCCAAAGAGCTCACATTCCTGTTAACGTTCTTCCCAAAGTGGCTGCGTGATAAGCAGTCCACTTTGTAATAAACGTCATCATTTGGCCTATTTCAATTCTCTATTACATCAGACTTGCATTGGTTGTTTCATAAGTATTATTTTCAAGGTGTGCAAAATAACAGTTATACATGTGCAAGTGATATCTATACAATAAAGTTGTTTGTGACTCTGTCTATCTGTTCATCTGTTCCCTTGTATGACTGTCAGTTTCGCATATACAGGGCTGAAATTTTGTAGGTGTGCCCGGAAGACCCATGGTGTTGGCTCATACATTAAAAATTCTCCTGGGATGGGGATATTATGGATGTTGACGTTTAGCGTACTCTACATAACTCAGAACAGTAGCTATGTACAATTGTTAGCAACATCATGCATGTTTCTAGCATTGTTATGTGATCTATGTCAAATGTCTACCGAACATTTCATGAAAGCGGCAGTTGTACGTGATCTTTGTGGAACGAAGATTTCATTGCCATTGGCACTGCCCTACCAAAACTTGACTGGGCAGTGCAAGGAGTCATAGCTCTTGCTTTTTCTCCCATGCAATGCCGGGCAACTGGGCTAGTAATCAATAAAATTGATATTTAAACTTGAAATATTTCCTGATATTTACTTTACTTGGGGCACAGTAGCATGATGGTTTGAACACTGGACAGGAGTTCAAATCACTTTGCTGCCATTTTAAAGCTTGGGTAATTTTGTTCCCTCCACGTTGTCTCAGTCCACTCAGATGTATAAATGAGTACCTGGCTACAGACAGTAGTTGATATATAGTTTTCTTGCAGTAAATGTAGCACGGCTGAATGCTTCCCAGATAAGTCATGTTGGGGTGCAGAGTAAAGTGCTCCAAGCTGTACTATGGGCTGGATACTGCGCTATATAAGAACTTACCTGTACTTGACAATCATAACATAATTTACATAATACTTGTTTGTGTTTTATAAACCTATTTTGCATACTGACCTCGAGTACGGTGACCGTTGTCTGGTTCTTTGAAATATTAGCGTCGATCTTGCGTTGTAGCTGTACGTTTTCCTGTCTTAGAGATTCAATCTGCTGAGTCAACTTTGTCTTTGTCTCGAACTCAGCCCTTTCCAAATTGTTCTGTAACAGATTTTGTTGTGACAAAAGAAGGGCGGAGTTAGCAACTCATCGATGTATTTTTCCAGGAAAACGTTGTTTATATTATGATCATCGTTTGTAAGGGTGTCTGCTTCTACAGTATGCAGGCTGCTTTGCATTTTGATGGCTGAAGTGCCGCCTGGCAAGTACGAAGTTGCACACAGGTTCTTCTAGTTTCATGTATGGGGTTCTGAGGTTAAATGACATCAATTCTGATTTTGAGAACATCCCTTATGTTAATATAAACGTGACCAGCTCCATTGAAATCAGGAATAAGTAAAAAAATTAGATTTTGAGATAAAGGTACGACGTAAAAGATGGGCTTTCCAATGATGCCAAAGACAACTACCAAGCTCTATTAGATGCTGAGTTATCGCTTGATAAAGAGAAGGTGCCCCGATTCTGAGAAAAACAGCTTTGAAGTTTACTAAAGTATATTCATACATTTCAATAACAACGGCACATCATATGAAGTTTGAATTCTGCACTGTTGTAGTACACATCAACACGCATATTTTGGTGGAATTCCACTTTGACAGTAGTGAAAGTTGGCAAGATATTGCATTCTCAGCGACATTGCCACCAAGCTGCCTACGTACTCGCTCGAAGCTGTCAGTGTCAACTGTCGCTCGATCAAGGTCTTCTTAGGCACTTTTGCCCTCATAAATGACGCTCATTTCACTGTTGCTATCTGAGCCATCTGACTCGACCAAGTTCCCCAGTCAACGGCAACTAAATAATCGATTAATAAACGTAGATTTGATATAATAACAGTCTCCGAAGTAGTCAAACTCAAACCAAAACAAACATGGCTTCACGTGGGGGTAAAGGTTCCAATGTTCAGAGTGACTGCGCATGCGCCTTTCTAGCTGAGCCAATCAGTCATTACGATTCATATCACGTGATTATGTCCTCATTGTTATTCAGTGAATAATGTGGTTTCGTTTACATGTTGTGTCTGTTTTAAACCTCTCTGACTGATTGTGTAGTAACATGTGACTGATTCTGCCATAGTAAATGCATCCCATTATAGGTCAGCTTTCCAACGATGCCAATATAGCGGGGTGGACGCAATGTGCTGTAGACATGATACATCTGAATTCAGCGAAGTTTCCTTCATCAAGATATTCATAGCTCTGTGAAACATCATATTTTTTCAAAGTTATCAATCGTGGACAGCAATCTAGGGTAGTTAGGCTAATAAAAAAACATCAAAACCTGAAAATCTGCCATCGCAGCCAAATTCACCCCTTCGTGTATTTTGAAGTGGAATAGCCAGGCTCGGCATTTCCGACTTATTCCTGATTTTGATGGAGCAGGTCACAAATACAAGATGTTTAGCCGAAAAATAAAATACCACAACCAATTTGATTAATATAAATTAAATATTTAAACAAAGTTGATCAATTAGTTGATACAAATAAGTTGTAAGAGGAACAAATATTTAATGTTTCAAATGCAACAAAGAAATTATACTTATTTTATTAAACAAGGAAATTATTTATGATGTAATCATCAAGTCTATCAGGATTACAACAAATTGTGCTGTACATAATAGCTACAGGTAACAGTAACAACTAGATTAATTTAATATTAACCCACATCACTATTTGCAAAACAAATGCTGCATGAGACCTTCGTACTTCAACCTAGTTTTCATAGATGACAACAAAGGCAGATTGAGCATTACCTGGATAGCTTGCAGATTGGCCAGCAGTAGATTCTGTGAACACTTCTCCCTCAGAATGTTCTCTCTGTCCTGCACAAGTCTTGCCTCAGCACTCTTCAACACAGCGTTGCTTGCCTCGAGACTCTGACAGCGCACATCGGCCCTCGATAGCTTCTCCTGCATCGCCAACAGATCCTGGAAACAGTCAACACAACAGCATTCAGGAATAGGTAAGTAGAAGTAGGCTAGACAGTGACCAACCTTGGTGTTTGTTGGAGTCTCCCGTCCCACAGACATAGCTGACTTAGACTGCTCCATGTATTGGTTAAAGTTATTAAGTGATTGCTTTTTGTTTTACTATAGAAGAATACTGTAAAATGTCCACTTAGATTCTGTACAAATTATTCTGTTTATGATTGAGACAAACAAACATTTCCTGATTCCAAGAAATAATTTGTCTGTTTGGTTGGTAGAAATGATACTGGACACTGGCATGATTGGTCAATTGGTGTAGTGCTTGCCTCGTTGACAGGAGGTTCTGGGTTTGAAACTCAAGCCTGCAGCCCACCCAATCGATTCATAGGAATTGGGTACTGGCCGACTTGTCTGGCACCAAATATATGGGTGTAGGGGGACCTGTAGTAAACCTGTCAAGGACTCACAGAGCTAGCAATCTCTACATGTAAGCCGACTAACAAGACACTCTTGGGTTAGCCCTGAACACAGGCTTATGTAGTACATATTCTATATGGAGCATTATCGCACAGTGGTAGAATCTGACAAGTTACACGTTTACCCCCGGTGTGTGATATTTTACTTCCCCTGGCATAGGCACCAGGGAGAAGGAACTCGAGCCCCGATCTTCTATTTACCAGTGGTTTATATTCAGTTTTCCTTCTTTACAGTTAGAGATGGCAGGCTTTTTCCCTGCTTGGGATCTTTTACTTCCCTCAATCATTTTGATTGACAGTCCAACGGTCTTCTGCCGAGCTATCATGCCCCACATATGATACAAGATGAGGCTCAGCCAACACTCCTAGTAGGGCCTAGCTACATGATTATTAATTATCTAATTTTTATAACGTTTCTGACACACCCTTTGGTCCACACTGATATACTATGTGAAAACATAGATGACATGCATGCAAGCGCACACACACATGATGTTACTAAATAATTTATAAAAAAATAAGTACTTCTGCTTTTCGACACACAAAAGACACAAGAATGAACACTGAGTGAACTGTCTGGGGGGTCCACATTTCTGACACAGCCTTTGGTCCACATTGATATACGACGAAGAAACATGGACAACTTCCAAATGATACCAACACACACGGGAAGCTTTTGAGTGTCCAAGAAGAATACACCGCATAAGCCACGAACATAGAAGTACTAACTCGGGACCGAATAAAAAACAACTCTTCAACAAAATACAGAAACACAAACTAAACTTTAGGGGGCACACCATCAGGAAGGAATACAATGGTAGATATTTGGGGGAATGGGGGAGTGTAAAAGAGTCAGAGGAAGACCAAGAGTCATATCGACAGACAGCATCAAGGCACGTGCGGGAAAAATTACGTATGAAGATCTGGTAAGAACAGCACAGATCAGACATGAGTGGTGATTCATGATAGACGACCTTCAATCAAATCAAATCAAATCAATCAAAGTTATAAGCATAAGAATCTGACACATTACACAACAAAAAATTAATGTATTTCTCCTAGACCATACGAGACTCACCTCTCGCTGTGTGCTCACTGTCTGTTCGTGTTTCATGACAGACACTGAGTACCGCTGCGTCTTGTCCCGCAGCGCTGCAATCTCTTTCTTGTATACGTCAATGTTTGACACGAGCACCTTGTGACGCTCACTGGCAAAGTCCAACTAGGTGGAATTATAACACCGAAGATAACATGACCAATCACACGGAAAATGCACTGAGCACACACATAAAGCAAATCTCAGACTCTGCCTACTTCCTCTAGTATATCACTCAAGCAAAAGTTTGTAGGTTTTTCTGCTGCCTTTAATTTAATAGTTTGTCTGATGATTTTGTCAAAATTAAATAATATATTTGCACAAAAGAGCTATCATGTCGTAGTGGATATCAGATAGGTTTGATTTTTTGGAAAATTATACTAAAATGAGATGAAAAAAAAACTGAATTGAGGACTAAGCTTTAATGCAAGGAGCAAAGTACACGTTTCTGAATGAGAACAACTCTTATAGAACGAGCAGTCAAACCTGTGATGCAAGTCGAGCGTTCTGGACGCGCATGTCCGAGGCTTCGAGTCTGAACTTCTCCAGCTGTTCGTTGACCATCCTGTCCGACCAGACAACAACGGATCAACCCAGAACACAAGTAGTATTTCACCATTTTACATATTTTACATATGACCAGGAAAGATAACAACTTGGGATGGTTTAAGGAAGGTGTCAACGGAGGAGGTGGACCGATGGCATCAAGGAAGTTGCCAACATGAATACGCAAGACCTAAGAACAGTGACGAGAAATAGAACAGATTGGCGCAGCTTTTTCTGGAGGCTCAGCTATGGCCGAAAGCGGTCAAATGTGAATGGATGATGATAATTATAAACAGAAAAAATATAATGTTATTAAACCACAAAGCCGGCCAAAATCACCACCAAGATTTTACGCGAGCTACATGCAAATAACCACACTCGCATTAAACAACCGACTAAACACATGGTGCCACCTTCCGGGCTGACTTGTATGTCCCGCTGTTCAGTGATGCCACCTGGTGTATCAACATACCTATCATTGTCCGCCTTCTCTCGCTTGTATGTGTTGAACTGGTCCTGCAGTTCCTTCAGAGCGTTCTTTGTGTCGGTCAATTGTTGGTTTGCGTCCACTGAATCTGCTGACTGAGACCCACTGACCACTGGGCTGTCAGCACTGGACTGTGGGGTGGATGTCTTCGGCTGGGGGATGCGGACGCCAGGGGTCAAGGGAACAGACAGCTGGCACGGAAAATTGGGCATGTTAGGTTAAATTTATATAATATTTACGAATTAATTAGCTGAACATTTTGAGATGCGTAACTAAGGTGGCCTCTGCTTAATAGAATCATTTCGGGCGATAGCAATTCGATTCAACAAAAGGTTGATTCACTTAAGCAGTGCATTTTAATACAGCAGGAATAGTTCATTCCATCCCGGCCAATATATTTGATTCTACTAAACGGCTGATTCCGTTAAGCTGAGTCCTCTGCATACATATAATCAATGAGCATGTTTATTACAATATAAAGTAGACATTTAAAGATATTTCTAATTATAACTGACCACTGTCATATCTTCCGAAATTTTTTTAGTCCATAAACGAATTGAATTCATGTTGCACAGTTGTCTAGACCAATGTTCAAGTCACAGGACTTTGGGTAAACAACGTTGCAAATAAAATAGGTATAGAAACTGTGTTTTCATTTGCACTTACTGGCAAGGCATCTGACTGAGACAGCAACACACGGAACATGTCTCGCTGCCGAATGATGGCCTCAACCTGCAACAAACCGTTACATTTGTATTGCATCATTCTTAACTCCATTAAAACACTGATCTCAATTTTTCAATGATTCAAATGCATAAATATGAAACCAACACCAACAAACAATTTGTTTTTATTGAATGTAAATTTGAGTCTCCCAAAAATGAATACCCATAATTTGAGTTTAACAAATATTTCAAATTCAAATTGTTTCCATACAGACAGAAGTCTACAATCATCTTGAATTTAATGTTTGAAATAGTTTATAGATATAGCTATCTATACATCAATTTTTTTTTATTTTTAAGATGCTGAAATTAAAAACAAATGTTTAAACAAAAAATCATTTGTTTTCAACAAGGCTTGAACCCAACCGTTACACTATCCCCTCAATCTTGATATCCCTACACAAGGAGCAGGAATGTTGTCCCACACAGCGGGAGACTAACCATCTCTGCCTGTCTCTCCCTCGACTCCCTCATCTGCTCCAGTTCCCGCTGAGCTTCATCCAGTTGCGCCTGCAGCTCCGATGTCCTCTCGTCTCTCACGGCAGTGTCGCGCTCCTCCAACTTCTCACTGAGGTCTCGCACCACTTCCAGCAGCTTTTGGTTCTGCTCCTGGAGCTCCTCAATGCTCCTGGAGCACATCATCCATTTATCACTAACCGAGTTGTAAGTGAACATGGCTTAGCGTTTATATTAATTTATATGGCACCAAATCTATACAACAATATTCTTTGATGCTGTACATGTTAATAAAATTATGATAGAATAAAATCCTGATCTGAAATTGAGTGTTTTATAAAAAAATTGCTAGTTTGGCCGTGAATCATTGTTTAGTTTCCAAGGCACCACAGCCAGTTGCATTGGCATTGATGCAAATTGCTACGTGGCCACCATCAAATTCAAGCTCTGAGATTTATATGTAATATTAACTAACTAGGAAAATAGAAAAATATATTTCATTTTGCAAATTTAGTACAACTAATAACTTTTCCAGTACATTGATTTGTGATCTTTTGTCTGTTATTGTTGCCTTTTCTATGCAGTTATTATTAGGACACACATTAGCAACATATAAATTCCTACCACAAAAATTGACACATAGGCCCTACTATCATAATTCTATACATTTTTAAAAGGTGAACTACATGTCTATTTTTGTTGGAAATTATGTTTTACACAAACACATATATATATGTGTGTGTGTCTTATTGTTATCTGTTCTAGTCATTACAAGAACATATATGTATATATGTATATATATATATATATATATTGTTCTTCTAATGACTAGAACAAACAACAAGACGGAAAAGAAACAAATGCAACAGTAGCAGGGAAACACACTCCTCCAAACCCTAAACCCAGTTTCCTGATTTTGTCACATCGTAAAAACTGGAGCAAATACATCTACTACGACAACTCACGACTGACTCACCTGAAAGTGACGAGCTTGTCCGTGATGACCACGGAGGAGCTGCTGATCTCGCTACAAGTGACGTTATGATCGTCACTGCTGCTGTCGAGAGGGACACGTCTTCCCCTTGCTTCCTCCAACTCCTTCAGCAGCATACGCACCTACGGACAACAAGGGGAGTGACATTGCAGTGATATTGAGATACTAACTAGACTGTCATGATCCCAAAACTTAAAAAAAAGTCATTATCCAGAATATAATTTTTTATTGCTAGACAGCAGGCGTGTATAAATGCATTTGAATAACTTTCAACACGATTGAGCCTATATCACATATTACAGTATGCCACACAGCCCGAATGCAACACAGGCGAGTAAGGAGCCATCTCAAAACAGACGAGTAAGGAGCCATCTCAAAACAGGCGAGTAAGGAGCCATCTCAAAACAGGCGAGTAAGGAGCCATCTCAAAACAGGCGAGTAAGGAGCCATCTCAAAACAGGCGAGTAAGGAGCCATCTCAAAACAGGCAAGTTAGGAGCCATCTCAAAACAGGTGAGTAAGGAGCCATCTAAAAACAGACTAGAAAGGAGCCATCACAAAACAGGCGAGTATGGGGCCATCTCAAAACAGGTGAGTAAGGAGCCATCTCGAAACATCAACGACACTGCAAGAAATTGGCTTCTTCAGGGAGGAAGGGTTAGTATTTCCCGATCACAGTTCATACCATAAAGAAAGAGGAACAAATAGATCAGTCTGCTATAATCATGTTAGCATGTGTATGTGGTATTTGATTACTACAGCATGAACTTGAGGGATGGAGACATTTTAACAGATACATATCCACACAGCAATGTAATTTAACGTTTCATGTAAGAAGAGGGGTGATCTGAAATTAACACATTGTGACATTTGTTTTTAAGTATTGCTATACATACACCAGTGTCTTGAGATGGCGTCTGATACCGCCGAGTAAGTCAACCACAAAAGTAGATGTCAATTACAATGGATGAACCAAAGAGGCCAACAAATAATTATACAAAACAAACCAGGGTTTCTTACTTAATATGGAAAACTGTTGTAGCAACCAAGGATACAATACATTTTAGCAACCACAAATACAAATAGATTACATATCATGCAACATAAATCCTAGCAGAGTATTCACTCCAGTGGTTGACGCAACAACAGAAAAGACATCGGGATTCTACGTTTGTTTGAATGGATAATAAAATATCGCCATCAGTTGACAGGGACGAACGAGGAGATAGTTTCTGTTACCTGCTGTGCTAGATCAGCCGCCTGTTGCTGAAGCCTGTGATTGGCTCGGGTCATCTCTCGACACTGTCTAGAATCTTCCTCTGTGTTCACTCTCAGCTTCTCTGTCTCCTGAGGACAGGGTGCGACAGTGGCTATTACGAGACAGTTTGTTGGGAAATTTAATTAGTAAGTATTTTTATATCTGATCTATATCAATATGTGGGTGTGTGCATGCGTGTTTGTTTTTGTGTACATGTATGCATGTAAGTTTATGTACAGATGTAGGTACGTATAGTAGATCCCCTCTAAAAAAAACCCAAATGACTGAGATAAAGTGGTCTGATCAAAGAGGCTGGCCAGATGTACAGATGTGCAGAGCTGGGCAAAAACAGACTGTGATGGCATGGTAATTTTCAAGGGGTGAGAATTTGAAACGGTTCTAATATACATGTATAGTTACACTATTAATCTTTTGCCAGATACTCATGTATGTAGTAAACTGCAGACAGGTGGATCAGCTGAAACTGGCGAGAACTGCAGCGAGAAGGTCAAATCACAACAGTCTCAGCTGACATTACACTACCGTTGTGGCATTGCACCCAAAGATGAGTTCTGACCCAAACATTGTGGGTCAAACACTAAGACTGACCAGCATGGCCGAGTCGAGCTGCTGGGTGAGTTGATTGACCGCCTGCAGTGCGTGCTCATAGTCTTCTCTCTGCGCCTTCATTATCGGGGCCTTCTCCTCAATCTCCTAACACCAGAGACATGGTTCAACAGTTGCCAAAACATTGGTAACTCCACACTCATGTTGGTACGAGAGGGAGTTAGATTTCATTAGAGTTGACAAAATAGCAGCATTCAAGCAACACGAAGTTTCTATCTCTGTTACGATTTGGTTAATGTGCATGTTGTTTCATGCTTTTTTTGCTTAATTCATTGTCTATCCAGTTAGCCACAATTCTTTCTTAAATCTCAAAGACATAATGTATAAGCGCGGCATTCAAAGAACAAGCTAAATAATTCTACAGCAGCTGCAAATTAACTCGCGCTGCTACTGCACTGACGAACATAATTTTGAACTCCACTGTTTGCCTCAGCCACGTTTATTATGTGGAGGATCTGGTCAAGGTACATTATGTGGAGGATCTGGTCAAGGTACGTTACATGGAGGGTCTGGTCAAGGTACGTTACGAGGAGGATCTGGTCAAGGTACGTTACGTGGAGGATCTGGTCAAGGTACATTATGTGGAGGATCTGGCCATGGTACGTTACATGCAGGATCTGGTCAAGGTACGTTACGCGGAGGATCTGGTTAAGGAATGTTACCTGGAAGATCTGGTTAAGGTATGTTACCTGGAGAATCTGGTCAAGGTACATTATGTGGAGGATCTGATCCAAGTATGTTACCTGGAGGATCTGGTTAAGGAATGTTACCTGGAGGATCTGGTTAAGGAATGTTACCTAGAGGATCTGGTTAAGGAATGTTACCTGGAGGATCTGGTTAAGGAATGTTACCTGGAGGATCTGGTTAAGGTACGTTACCTGGAGGATCTGGTTAAGGTACGTTACCTGGAGAATCTGGTCAAGGTACTGGTTGAGACGGTCATTCTCAGTCTTCTCGGTCTGCAGCTGTTCGCACACCTCAACATACTCACTGTAGATCTACAACAGAGAGTGGTCAGATGAGGGGAGGGATATGATATTCTCGAAAGTGTTTAACCCTGAAAATCCCTTTCCTGTGCCCTTTAGACAAATGGTGCTGGGGCTTAAATTAGGATTTGTAGATGCAAGTATGTGGACATTTATATTCCCTGGCAACAATGCCAGATTCATACGGGTTTGCAGATCTGCAACGAAGTCTGTGCATGACAGCCGCGTCTGTAGGCTCACCTGGGTAAGAGTCATGCCTGACTTGAGAAGGCGACTAGCTGCAGCCGCCGAGGGCGACAGAGCCTCTATTCCTTCATCAGAGAGTGGCACCACCCCTGTATAACACATACAGACATAGTATTGTTATGATTTTGTATAATCAGCCATGCACATCAGCAAAAACTGTTATGTCAATCCTGTGAAACAAAGTGCACTGGAACCTGGGGTTGATTACATGTAAGCAATTCAATTTCTGGGTCACCAACAAGTGTACGAAGAGGTTAAGTAACTGGGACGCAGTGGTTTGGCGGTGGAACGTCGGACTGTGAGATGACAGTTTGGTTGGAATTCACCTGCTGTCGCTTTGAAACATGGGCAATTTCGTTCACCCCACTTTGCCTGTGTCTTTTGGAAGAGTCACTAAAAGTTGTCGGTCCCTTCTGTATCACGTCTGCCTGGGGAAGTAAAATATCACACACAGGGAAAAACCTGTTGTGGACTCACAGAGTGGTCTCCATCTCATGTAGGTCAGTCGGTCGGTCAGTCAGTAGGTAGGTTGGTATGTATGGTTTGAATGCACTCGGCTCGACAATACTCTAGTCACTTAATATGTAACTAACACAGAGTTTATGAGCTATAATGGGAGAAACAATTCCGATTCCAACACACTTTTTTTAACTCAATTCCACCGACACTTTGGAGATTCCAATTCCATGGATTTCAAATAAACCAAATTCAATTCCGGAATAAGAATCAGCCAAGTCTGACCGGAGTATGATCTTCACTCATTTTTACAATTGATTTTAAACATGGCAAAAGGTGCATGTTGTGATAGAATACACAAACTCACAGGAGAATATTGAATGCACATAGTACGTGTTCTATCTATCAAAGTGATCCTTGAACTAGGCATATTGGGACGGATTAGATTTGTCTGAAAAGTAAGTTTTATGAAACTACTACACGTAAATAAACAGACCTTTTTTTCGTGCCGCCTCCAGTAAATCATTTGCATCCTTGAGCTCTTTTTCTAACTTGGCGACTTGTTCGTCTACAAACATTTTCAAACAATGGTTAGTAGATAAATCGGAACAACATATCACGTACATAAGTTATCATATAGCGCTATATCCGGTCCTAAGGATCACTTAAAGCGCTGTACACTTCACTATGACCTGTTCATTCCAACACTGACTTGACTTCTCTGGGAAGCATTCAGCCACACTGCAATTACTGCGCAGACTAATCATTTACATATATCCACCACTGTCCACAGCCAGGTACTCGTTTATAAAGTTCAGTGAACTGGAGAAATGTGGAGTGAACAAAATTGTCCAAGCTTCAAAACAGCAGCAAGGAACTGTCAAAGAGAGTGCAATGTTCTAATCACAGTGTCCCACATACACTGGGCTGTGAAACAATCACATGCATGTATCCAACATATATACAGGTCTGTCATATCTACCTTTAGCTTGCTCTGCCTTGCCTGCTGCCTCCAGTTCTTTATCTCGCTGAGCAGCGATTTCGTTGTATGCTGCAATCAATCAAACAAAGCGTGTTATCTTTGTACATGTTGTAAATAACACAACAAACGCCCTAAACCGACTCATCATTCCAGCCGACATAACCCACATAGCGATGTATATTCAAGATTCTACAACACAATTTCAACAACGTACCAACAAAGTGTTCGTAATTTTGTGTAATAATCCTGCCAAAAAAAAATCATTAAAAACAATTATGTGGGTAATTCTTTTAAATATCCAAATTACAACAAAACCGTGTTTCAACCAATTTCCAAGAAAAACATCTAGAAATTCAATGCCCAAATTACCCATATCAAAGGAAATTTTGACTTTTGACCTCCTACCTTCCGACGCCTGTTTGAGATGTTTCTGTAGTTCAACGACAGCCGTTGTCAACTCACTGACCTTGGCCTCATTCTCGGACGCGCCCTCCTAAAATAAAATTTTAACAAAACAAAAACTGTTTTAACTACACACAACATACGAAACATCCACTAATGGCTGAAAATTACTTCTGGAAAGCATAAATACGAGGAAAAACAAGTAGGTCTGTGTTCAAGACCCAAACCAGCATGGTGTGTTTGGTGGAAAAAACTTCAATATCAGGGGATTTGTCACAATAATGTACCATCTTGTTAATTGGTGGTGCAAAAGAACCACTCAGGATGACCCTGGTAGTGACCATTACATTTTATACAACAGGTGGTATTGGCCCGAAATCGACCTCTTGGTGATCTTAGTTTCACTCTGTTCTGGTAAGAAAAAAAATTTCAATTCTTGTTTTTGTACTTTGTTCTTGGCAAACACAAAAAATACAAAGGCTAGTCAGTTAAGAAAATGTGCCGAGAAAACTAAATAAATTTATTACAAACCTTGTAAAGTGCAAGCAGCTTCTCCTGCGAGGCCACCTCGTGAGTGTACTGCTCCTGGGTCTGAGTGTGAAGCTCTCGACTCTGACAAACACAAACTCTCTCACTCAGTCAAGACACAGCACACCAGTATAACTCGAGCACCGACACACACTTACAGCCTCAAAGCACTGAACTATCAACATGTAACTGTTGGTGCATCATGATAATTATTACACACATCATATAATTGTCTGGGGTGACAGCGTTACTGCTGCTTACTGTTGGTCTTATATTTCTGTGTTCAAATATCATATATGTCTCATACTTACTTCTTTCAGCTTCTGGATGTAGTTCTCAATCTTGGCATTGCTCTCCTCGCTCGTCTTCTTAAGTGCCTGCATGGTTTCTTCTAAATATGTCATCTGTAACAGGCAGTTCCAGTATGCAAAATATTATGAACAAAGAATGTCTTGAATGGATAAACACTACATGTGATCGAATGGTTAAATAAAAAAGTCTTTAATATTTTGTTTTAAATCATCATGAACACCTCCAAATTTTTACACAACAAACATGTAAAACTGTGTACATTCGACGGTGACTTTAAAAATGTGGTATTTTATGAGACGTGATGTTACTTACTTCTTGGGTTTTCTCATCCAGCTGGGCCTGAAGTTCCAGGACCGAGCTCGACTGAAACACGCAGAATGTACCGTGGACATACAGATGGAGATGTCATACAGACATATGTATACGGCAAGGTCTGAAATAGTGGTAGTCCATGGCTACCACAAATTCCATCAGGCTACAATAGCAGGGGACAATAACAGTACGGTGGACAACTGGAAAATGAGTTGTATTATTGTCAATGATGTTTTAATTATAGCGGCTGTGTGTGATATGGTGCGAGTGTGTTGTGGGTGTAGTGTGAGTGTGTTGCGGGTGTAGTGTGTGTGTTTTGTGTTTCTCCTCAGATCATACCTTCTCCTTCCTCACAGCCAGTAACTCGTTGGTCTTGTCCCTCAGTTCCCCCTCCAACCACTCGTTCTGTTGCTGCAAGTGGTTCATCTCCTGCTGCAGGCGACTCATCTGATACTAGAGAGGCAAACAAACAACGCTGTAAACATCTAGTTACAGCCACTTAAACTGAAGTTACATCCTACCTTGGCCAACAACCTTGGGGTAAACAATAGAACACATACTTCCATGGTTTATGGAGAACTTGGACAATTTCCACTAAATATTAAGGCGTCGCTTGGGTCTAAACGCATTTTATTTTCTTATTTCGTTATCACTGAATCTACAGAGCTGAAACTTTCATAGATTGCAAGTCCAGGTAAGAGTAATGCTGTGAATTTTTTTCAGAAAGTTTCATACATATTTTCCCACGGTATGCCGCCATCTTGGATTGAATGTTGCGTGTGACTTATATCAGTAACCATTGGATTTAGAGGACTCAAATTTGGTGTGTAGTTACTCCACATAACCCCAATGAAAACAGTCAGTTGACTTTCCAAGTTTTCAAAAAACTTTTGTTTTCATGATTTTTTTACATCTGAATGTATTTTTTCATAATGAAATTTTACATTGATGGTTCATTATATAAAATAGAAATAACGTTTTCTAAAAAGTTACTACATAGTTTTCAAGAGCATACTATCAAGAAACACTGTAGAAAGTTTCAAGTAATTCTGTCAAACAATAGCAGAGATAAGTGACACGGGAGGCAGTAGGTGTGAGGGAAAACATGTTTTTGAGAAAATCATATTCAAAGTTTATGTACATTGGCACATACATTTCAACATCTGAGAAGCAACCTAGATGATTGAAACTTTGCATACATATTAATGAATGTATAATCTATCAAAAGGCAAAGTTAAGAGTCATTGGCATTGTAAAATAAATTTCACACAAGTCCCAAGTACCCGACACCCATGTCCATCGTTGCCGACACAGCTGATCTCACCACGACAAATGGGACATTCGTCGCCTGAGTCCCATCGATACAGTCTGATGACAGAGTTGCATTGATGACCTTGTCGCAACTGGTGCAGAAAGTCTCGAGGCCACACACCATGCCGAGGGTGCGGTGCGGTCGACAGCTGGGGTGGAGAGTGTATGCTTCCTACACAACGTGCATAGCAGGCTCGCAACAAGTGATGGCAACACGGCACAGCGTACAAGTTCTGTTGAAAGATCTCCATCAGCATCTGTCTCATCCTCAGCCAGGAATCGCGGGACACCTATCTCCTCCAGAAGATCTGCATAACCAAACTTCCGTTCAGTGACAGACAGTCTCCGAGACAGATCAGCTGGTACTGTTGATGACCGCCTTGATGCCTGGAAAAAATACACAATATAAATGTATTTCATGAACAAAAAGTACCCAAGACATGTTCAACAACAAAAGCCCCCCCCTTACTACGTATGCAAGGGTATGGCATTGAATGCAATTTATTTTATTGGCATTGCCATATTATACACACACACCCGCGCGCATGTGTATATAGGCTATAGGTATACGATAATTACCAGGGCAAATTGTAGTAATATAATAAACCATAGTTACAACTCTGCTTCTGATGTGCCTGGATGGCCCCTGGGCGTGAATGTCAACACAACCACGAACATCAACAGCATGAACTAGATCAGCGTCATATCGTTTATACAGTAATAGTTATGCCACAAAGGCGATGTTTGGATAAAACACAAGTGAACATATGAAATATCAGAATTAAACTTACACTGCGTGCCATTCTCGTTGGCACCACGGACGGTGATAGTCGAAGAAGACGAAGTTGTCGCTGCAGGTTCATTGGCGAATTCAACCATCGATGCCTTTGCATCGCGCGCTAACTGGAACGATGCAAACTTTCGCTGCCTCCCAGTACCGTAACCGCCCACTCGCTTTCGACCAAACGGCATAATGTCGTTTTACAAAGCGATATAAATGAACGAAACTCATGGGCTAAAAAAAGTCGATCGAATCGAACGTAGCTGGTATTTCAACCTGACGCCAGAGGATGGAAATTAGTATTACAACCAATTAGAGCGCTTGATTTGAGGGAATCCGACATCACGTGGTGAAGTCCGGCGAATCGTCGTGGCTGGCATTCCCCATTCCTTTGTCACCGAGATGGTTCAGAGGCGGTCATTTATAGTCGGAATTACTCGGATACCTCCGGGCACATTTTAAAACTGTTTGTACCATCATACAGAGCGAAAATGGGGCTTTCCCGTGATATGCGCCATGTTGGAATGACAGCGTTTTCCGGCATGCAATGGCTCGCGGAAAATCACCTAATGTCCCATTAGTCTCGGTTCATTTGACATAAACAAAGACTTAGCAATGATAGGCATCATACAAAAGACGTTTTATGACAGAAACGTGTTTATTTCGACAGTGCAACTTACATGAATGGCAAGTTGAATAATATTTATACACGGAAATAGCAACAACTCGAAATTCATTTTATTGTCAAAAATCCGTAAAATCCGACCCGAGTCTCCCGTTAAAATAAAGATTGTTGAAATTTTGGGGGAAACTATTGACGGGAAAGGAATCTAAACTGTCTTGCATTATGTATAAATTATTATATCAATTATATGTTAAAAATATCTTTGAATCCCCCTGGATTACTCATGTTAAATATATTTTAAATAGCATTGGCCTATCTAACTTGTGGCTGAATCAAGAAATAGTGAATCTTAAATGGTTTAAAGCGGTTGTCAAATTATAACTTACTGACCAGTATCATCAGCAGTGGGGTAGTAATATTTGCAATAGCGATGGGTGTACAACCTACAGGATAATTAAATATGATTTTAAAATGGAGAAATATGTGCTAGTTTTACCACCAAATCTATCTAGACCTCTGTGTAAATTTCGTACTTGTAATCATCGGTTGCCGATTCAGCAAGGCAGGTATAGTGGAATCAATAGGCAAGAGAGATATTGTACTCTACGTGACTGTAATGACATTGGGGATGAGTTTCATTATTTGTTTAAATGTACTTTTTTCAAGAAGCTAGACTTAAGTTTATTTCTATATATTATTTTGTGAGGCCAAACACTTTAAAAATGGATCAGTTGTTTAATTTGACAAGCCATGCAAAGCTAATTAAATTATGTAAATTTGTACAGGAGATTTTAAATAGTTTTAAGTTGTAAGTTGATCTTCCTGTGATACTTTTGTGTTTTGCATTATGGTAAAACCATTTACCAATGTAATTTATAAGTATTATTGAAGCCTGGATTACATACACTTATAGCCGTCTCACATTGTAACAGTATACAACATCGTGATTCTGTGTAACCTAATTAGGTTTTTGAGAATAAAGTTGAATTGAATTGAGAAGTATATCGAGCCAGTGACTTGGGTTTACTTGACACAAGCGGCTGAGAATTTGCTGTTTCTCACACTGTATAGTAATGTAGAACGATAAAACAGTTAGGCTGCAATGAGATTGTTTAAATAATTCATTAGCTATGAAATGTTTTAGCTAATTGCAGGGCTGGGGTCAATTCCATTTAATCAATTCAAATTCCTTTCAATTCAATGTAACCAATTCCAATTCAATTCATTTTTTTCAATTAAAATCTTTCAATTCCAATTCAATTTGCGAATTAATTCTATGGGAGCTTGTTCGATGCAAACGCATGGGATAATAGTAATATGTAATTGTAATAGACGGTTTTTTTCAAAAGTAATAGTAATAGATCCTAAAGTAACAGATAATAGTCTATTACTTTTCTATTACATCTTTTGCTGAAAACTTACAAAATACAATAATTTTTGCATGTTATTCCAACTACTAGTAATTGTAAACAATGTACAGACAATGGCTGAGCTGTTATTCAAACAACATGAAAAGACCAATAGGCTGATAATTTTATGGCTTCAGAAATACCTGCTCAATGAAACAATGCAGGAGTAGCAAGCCAATTACTAACTGTCAGGATGCCCCATTGGGATGGCTATGGCCTCACATTCCTAGCACATACAAAGGGCATGGATTCAGATATGTGCAGGCAGACAACTGCTGCAACCTGTATTGAATTCAAAGTAAGTTCATCACACCCCACCATAGTTTGATTTGAGCAGAACTTCTGGGTTCTTTTTTCCAATTGCCATATGGTAACATTACCATGCAGACCCTTTGTTCCAACGTTCTCACCTCAGATATTCAAATGGTGTACAAATGTATGTTTAGCTGCTACAAAGACTTTGAGTTCATATACAATTCTAGGGTTGGATTGAGGACCACACTGGAAATAAAACCAGATCGCACCAGCACAAGAAAATGAGGTTCAATTAATTTTATTTCAATTCCAATTCAACTTACTAAAAATCTTTCAATTCCCATTGGTGAAAATGTTTCAATTCAAATTCAGGAATTGAATTGAACTGAATAATAACTCCAATTAATTTTTTAATTCACCCCAACCCTGGCAATTTGTTTTTACATAAATCTCTTCAAGTGTAGAATCAGGCACCATATAGCTGTGAACTAGAGCAATGATGGAAGCTTTGTCCAGTCGCCCTCTTGATTAAGAACCCAACTTTACTACCGGTGGTGCTACCGAGCCTTAATCACATGGTTATAGGACTGACTTTACATTATGGTGTGCTTATGTTTAACACAAACCCTCCATCTGTGTATTGTATTTGCACTTTGAATAGTATAAAACACATCATAATTATATAATAGATATTTGAATTAGGTGATAATTCATTTAAACGTTATGCAACTTTGTAACAAATCTGTTTAATCAACATCCAATTTGTAGGCTATTTGGAGTATGATGTAAAAAATATACCTGTTCAGTGATGCTTTTTGTTTCTACTTCGTCCACCTTAGCCAGTGCTTCAATGCGCAACTGGTTGGCTTCGTTCAACTTCAATGAAAATGCTTTCCATTCCTCTGTCAATGACAAACCACAAAACGTTTAATGGAGGCACACAAAATATCAAAGCAACAGCGTATCCATAATGTATCATTGCAGGAAAATCATTCCATGTGAAGCAACCATTTGCGTAAAGAACTGCTAGTAATTTTCACAGGTGTTGGCCAGCATTCACAAAAACCTTATAAATCAGACCTTTACATATAATCATAAAATAAACAATCTTAACAATGTCAAATTCTTATAACAGTGCCCTGGTCTTCTAGTAACTTAGCTTAGCGGTGCACCTGTGAGTGTGTTGATTTCAGTATTCTTCTTCTCAAGAACCTCAACCAGTTCCACTTTCTCAGCTTCGATCTTCGCATTTTCTCTTTTCAATTCCTCCTACAATCAGAGCATCATTGGACTGAATACTACCATCAGCCTTACTGGTCATCACAAGTAAACAAAGGACATTAAAATATATTTTGTAACCAACACATTTAATAGCTTGCACAATAAGATACCCTTTATATTATTAAAAAATAAACCCATGGTTTCCTTCAAAACAAATTACATTACATAACACCATTGTCCATACCAAATATCTTCTTGACTCAAACAGTTCATCCTGTGATTCTCTCAGTTTTTGTGACGCTTCGCTGTAGTTCTTCTCTGCAATGTAAAATATGGAAGTAAACTGTTAACCACAGCAGTTCTGTTTTTAATTTACGTAATGCTAGTTCTGACTGGGGTCAATTCCATTTAATCAATTCCAATTTCTTTCAATTATATTTAATCAATTCCAATTCAATTCATTAGTTTCAATTCAAATTCAAATCCAATTCCATTTTAAATCAAAGGGAGTTTTTTCAATGCAAACACATGGTATAATAGCTATATGTAACTGTAAGATGTTTTTTTGTAATAGAGGAATTTTTTTCAAAAGTAATAGTAACATATCCTTAAGTAATAGATAATAGTCTATTAGTTTTCTATTACCCAGGTACATCTATTGCTGCAAACTGACAAAATATCAGGTTTGTTGGCATGTTATTCTAACTGCTGGTGCCTGGTGGTTGTCACTATACTATATATGGTCTGCAGATTCCTGTCAAAAGCTCGTTCATGCTAACCGTATATGTCCGACTGGTTGTGCAAATGAACTGGACGGTTAATTGTGAATTATTCCTATTTTGCCTGTACTTATAAAAAGTTGTAATTCACTTTGACCACCTCTGAATGTGGCTGACAATTGGCTAAATGTGGACTATATTATAAATATAAATAAACTTATGGATAATTAAAACGTGCACCAGACTAACTAGCCTGGATTAAGTCTGTGTGAACCCAGCACTTACCCAGGTCCAAGACTTGTTGTCTGAGAGCAGTCGATGACTTAGTCTCCTGTTGCAGTTTCTCATTGCTTGTTGTCAGTTGTCTCTCCAACTCAAAGCATTTTTGTTCTGTCAACAAACACAGTAGACGACAAGTACTGGGAATGAAGTGGACACCTGCAGATATCAAACATGTTTGATGCTTACATCTGGCCAGCTATTTTTGATGCTTGTCATAATTAAAATCATCTGCATTCAGTCATTTTTGAAGCCAGATTAAAATACTAAATAATCATCTTTGGGTGCTGTGAAGTATTTGTTGCAAAACAATTTACAAATTACCATCACTGACCCATAGTGAACTACATGTTTTAGCAACGGAAAAAGGTGATAAAAGAGTGCGGACTCCCAAATGTGCACAGCGTGGGAGTCCATGTGAGTCTGACGGACTCCCACCAATTTCCCATGAAAATCAATGCATGGTATAGCTACTTAGTAATGGGTTAAAATAAAACTACAGTCGCGCCTCGTTATTACGCGGATTCGGATATAACGCGGTCGGTCGTGGACCCCGATTTTCTGCCACAAGGGGTTAAATAGTTGGGTTGCCATCAATCCTGTTTCACCGGCGTTGGCTTCGGCCGGACGACTTGTTAATTGCAATGGTAATTCACACAAATGCGTTGCATTTGAATAAAACGTTCACACATTCAGTGGTAATTTAGACATCAGAGACACACCAGCCAATTCGCTCCTGCGCCTTTCAACTGATTAAAAACATTGAAGCTTAACCCGTTTATTCTACATAACAAGCCGCAAGAGCGAGTCGGTATCAGACGGCAAGATTAAACAATTCTTACTGAATGCCGATACATGAAAATAACTCAGTGCATTGAAATAAAAGTTGAGTAAAATCGTGTTAAACGTAATTGAGCAGGCAACAGCAATATAAATCTCCGATGAAACAGCAACGAAGTATCATTAGCTTTCCGTTAGTCTGTTACACACATCACAAATATCGTTCTCGAATCTTCGCTATGCCAAAACGCAAGGCGTACACTGTATGCGAAAAGTTAGATTTGGTCATCCGAATAAGAAAGGGTGAATCACAATGCAAAGTGTCTCGGGAGATGAGCATTACTCATAGTGACGTGTCATACAGTCAGTCCATCGTAACAGATTATTGTCGATTTGTATTCCACAATTCCACACACGTGTAATTTATTCAATTTAACATTTTAAAATCGATACAGCACACATTGTACTGTAAATAAGCTTTATATACAGTGTGGCACAACAGGGCTTCCTCGCAGTGGCGGCGATCAGTCAGTCCATCGTCATCGACATACGTAATAGATTATTTGTATTCCATATTCCACACACACGTTTTTTATTCAGTTGAACATTCGATAAAGTATGACATTATAAAATCGATATAACACACATTAACGTTAATATTATACTCTAAATAAGCTTTATAAACTGTGCGGGACAACAGGGCTTCGTCACAGCGATAGCGTGGTGTGTTAATTGCTGTTCATGGTACCCCTGGTGGCAGATACGGGAACGCCTAACGTGCTTCGCTTACAACGCGGTCCAATATCGTGGACCCCGACCACTATATTATAACGAGGCGTGACTGTAATGTAACACATATCAACAGTGAACACACTAATATAAAACATTTCTACATAAAACACATTTAATACTGGTGTTGTATTGGGTGTTGCTGGAAGTCAGTATTCATCTAGTGCAATCTGAAAACAATTCCAAATGTCAAGGGTGGCGCCTTCTTGCAAAAGAAGAGGCTCCATTGGTAGGTATATCAAGTTTCGCTAGATGGCGTTACGTTTTTGTTGTCGACAAAAATAGCGTCGTTTATGTGTTTTATGTATTTGGTACGAAGGCATGACGCTTGCATCACATGATCGCGGGAAAACCCAAAATACTCGGTATGCAAATAATGTGGCCGAGTTTGTTTACCTTCATATCGACCAATGAATGTCTTCTTTACATTATGGGCACAGGAAATTTTCCAATCCGACGCTTTTGTGACTGTACGAAGGTGAGTAAATTTTGTTTTGCTTAAACTTGTTAAAAAGTACATATAATATAAAGAAGAATTTTATAGGAATAAAAAAGAACAGTACAATAATTACTTAGCTTTAAAATGATGTGCGTATTATTGCAGTGCACAACTGCCGTTTTTCAGAAAAACGTAGGCAACAGGACCCGGTGTGCGCTAACTTGTTGTGTTTTATCGTTCGGAAGCTACGGTCAGTGGCTTTGAGTTTAAAGACCCTTCGTCGCATTGTAATCCGTTGACATCCGTATTCCTGCAGTTAACTAATGTTTTGTCGATAAAAGCTATTATAAATGTATTACTTTTGTCTATCCGTCAATATTTTTATGTTAAACATCACGAAAGGTAAATTAATGCAAGATGATTTGACAGCGTCATGGCGTTATCTTCAATACGCGAATATGAAATCTTTCCGAAGAATCTGAGCAATCCACATTTCAACAATTAACTGCTGGTACATTTTGTTTATAGCATTTGTTATATATGTATTTTTTTAGCAGTATTTACTAGTTGTTATGTCAGAAATTGTTTTATTGTTTTTTTTTGGTTGCGTTTTACTGCATACCTTTTTTTACTGATTATATAATTTGTAAATTGTAATAACTGGTGTGAGTTGTGTAGTGTTTCTAAGGTATGCAGTGATAATGAATGCTTTATGATGAATAAAAAAATTGTTGTGTATTTGTATATACCTATATGTTCGGTCGTCTTCCAGTGATTACTGTTAAAAACCAAGTAATAATTTTTTAAAGCTGCAGATACTTTTTACTTTAATATTTGATTATGCATATTTTATACTTAATATCTGCCACTATGTGTTTTGTTAATTTTTATTTGCAGTGATCATTTATGCCAACTAGAATATTTTCTTAATTATCGTTATTTTATTTTACACATTATTTGACATCTTAGATTTTAGAAGATCCAGTTTTTATTTGTGCAAGATTTACTGTTATAAAATGTACTCTTGATATTTTATCATCTGATAATATCAGATATATAATATTATAATTATTAATTTAATCATTGATTATGTATTTGGTGTTACAGGTAAACGTATTCAACAGCAACTTGTGCATACAGACTTCAGCAAGTTTGTGATTTATATGGATTACTATCAGCTGTTACGATACAAATGAATTGAATGATGAACACCTTGGAGATAACACTGCATGCACTATTGCAACAGCATATAAGACTTCATCTCAGGACAACTGTTCCTTTCTTCAGTGACGATTTGAGATAGATTCATCGTCTATCAATGAGCGACATCAAAGTGATCAGTTCTGGTTTTGACTAATGTGCTGTCGTCTATGATAACCATATACTCTTACACATGGAAATTATTGCCATACACTCATCTAACATGATAAACAAAATCATGTGCTTGATGCTGAGACAGTTTGCTTGTGGAACATTGACACACTATTGCATTTGCCTGTAAGAAATAAAAAATATGACAAACGTAGATAGGCATTGACATTGTCTGAAGAAATGTATGTACATATAGAAATAAATAGTTGCTTTTGAATAATATGCTATAACCTTCTCATAATTAATACATGGTGAAATATGTACAATTAACTGTAATATAATCTAAACACATACAATTATTTTGATGCCCCTAGCCCTGTATGGGTGGACCAACTTATTACCATGATATTACTCCCTGTAAATATGTCAAGTGTGAAATACAGGTAAACTAATTAGGTAATGTAAAATTACTTGGTCACATAGTATTCAAGTTGATAAATTGACATTTTCCATCCATTAAAGTAAAATAGGCCAATTACCTATTAAATAACAGCTAAATTAGCCCATTAATCCACGTAAACAGGTCAAGTGTAAAATGTAGGTCAATTAATTAGGTCATCAAAAATATGGATTTACCAAGTCACGACACTGAAGTAGATGCATTGAAAATTTCCATCCCATAAAGGTTTAATAAACCCATTTACTAATTAATTACAACAAAATAATGCCATTACTCCATGTAAATAGAGCAAAGGTTAAATGTAGGTCAACTAATTAAGTCATGTCAAGGTCATATACCTTTTATTTCACATCAATATGTTCAATACATTAAAAACTATTGTAATTTTCATATAAATGAAATACAGTCCTCAGCATTCCGGGTCACAAGAAATGGAACCAAATTGTATAGACGTCAATGCTAATTTTAAGAGATCAAAAATTGGAATAACTTCGGAAATAATGTAGATATCAAAAAAATTCCCAAAGTGTTATAAACTTCATAGGACACTCTATCCTGTGGAACCATTTAAATGATCATCTGATCGATTTGATTTTTTTTTTATATACCTTGGCATTGTAGGAAAATGTAAATCATGGCATATATATGTTCATAAAAAGATGAACATATACATGCCACGAGCAAGATAATGGTGCACAGTGATTGGTTGATGCCTGCTCTACAAATAACTTTTGCTGCTATTCGCAGAGCTGCTCAGCGAATAGCCACTGCGTATATTATACGAAGGCCTATATTATTATATTTAATTTGGGGGCACTGGTATCATCGCCCACAACAACGTGCGAGTTTTCAACTTCAAACCTATAGTTTTTTCCTGACAGTTTGTTTAGCAAATACGAACACGGCGTAATTATCGCATACCGAAGCTTATTTAAGATTATTTGCAAAATAAGTGTAAAATAGAAAAGAACACTGAAACTGAAAGGGTGAAAAACAATTTCGGTTTTTGGCGCTCACCTGAATCCACTCGCAGCCGTTCGTAGCTGCTTTTAAGTTCATCAATTTGGTCAGACTGCGAAGATATGTGCCTTTCTATAACAGCACGAATATCATCGGGTATTTCGTCCAGTCGTGCTAAGTCAAAAGTTGGCTCTGCAGCCAACACTTTTGACCCGCTTTTTCCCATCTTCTCACGATGAAATTACCGGAAAATTTGAGCCGTGGACTTCCGGCGACGAACTGCTACCCGCCTGATGGCGCTGCAAACAAACGGAAAAGGCTAGCTTCTGTTTCTGTTCAGCAAACCCCAAATGGATGTCGCGCCAGTGGGTTGTGGCACTGTTTGTAGAAATATGTGACAAATAAGCCCCATCAGTGCGCAACTTACTGGTTCTCCGCTTCCACGCAGAGGACAAATACAATAATTGCCACTAGTAGTTCTAGATGTTGTAATAGCCTATGGCTATGCATGTGCTGAAATGAAAAAAATTATACATTGTGTCACAATTAGACAATTAAGATGCATCATGTGTTTAAAATCATTCGTATAAAGGGGACAGGCTACAAAGCCTTATTTAGAACACGAGGATCCAGGCACGTCAACGTTTTTAAAACGAATACTAGAGGAAGCTTCACATAGGCTAAGCTTTATTTAGAGCACGAGGATCCAGGAAGTTAACGTTCGTAAAACGAATGCTAGGGAAGCTTCGCACAAACCTTATTTAGAACACGATGATCCAAGCAAGTTAACGTTAGTAAAACGAGTGGTCGGGGAAGCTTCACATAAACCTTATTTAGAACACGAGGATCCAGGAAAGTTAACGTTAGTAAAATGAATGCTAGGGAAAGTTCACATAAGATTTAACTTCTGCTTTCCCCTTTTCTTGTATGTTCAAAGAACTAAACATAAATGTATATTTTTTATTTATATATTTATTTTCTATGGACATACTGTTTATTGTCTGAAATAAAAACATCATTATTATATAAAATTGTATTGGTGTTTGAAATAATAGTAATATAGGTATTAATAGACAGACAGACATATTTATTTGACCATAACTGTACAAAATGGAATAATTAACATAAATGTAAAGGTCAAGGAGACTTCCATTAAGACATACCATGTCGCTAACACGGAAGCCACCTTTTAATAATAATTAATAAATTGAATAAAAATAATAAATAGTAATATTAATCAACGCACACTGAACACGCACACGAACACGCACACGAACACGCACCGCGTTTTTCACTCCACAAATGTGGGTATCTTTTGGGTTGTATATAAGTGACTCAAAATTTAAAAACAAAAATAAGAGCTTTTGTGGGGTTCGGTGAGGCGTTCCTTCTGTGTCGGTCACGTGTTCGACTTTGAACAGACACTTCAAAACAGTGACAGACGTTTGACATCTGACACGTGTTTCTGACCCAGAATGTACCCGTGACTTAACAAAATGACAGCAGAAGGTGTAAGTGGCACTCAACCAAAAAATGGGGTTTGTGGACGGGCGAGCGATCCCATGATATAAATTAATTCACACCTTTGTTTAATCAAGATAATATTTAACTGGTGAAATATAATTGTCGAATATATTGCATTACTGTTTATGCTTTTGGCACATATTGAGCACATACATAATGCATATATAAAAATTACTGTAAGCCTATTTTTCTCAATCACATTTTAAAAGGAAATATTAATTTAATGCAGGTATTGTAGTTTTGTTTTTGTTTTAAAATAACCATAATGTTTTACAAATAGATTATGATTATGTTATGGTATACATTATATTGTGTGGTATTCGGTGCATATTCAGGCCCCTGGTCACAACCATACATATTTGTCTCGCTGAATTTAATGACGCTTAATTTGAAAATAATGTATTCAGTTAGATTCGTAATTCTTCATAATGAGCCAATTCGTGGCAACAGTTTCACACATATATGGCTATCTGTCCAGTGCTGGGTGAAGACTTCCTTTGTACAAATGCAGCATCATCATTGTATTGTTTACAAGACAACTAGACAACATTGAGAAAACATATTATCGGATCTCTCGACGAGTTATAACTGATAAGTGGAGTTATAGATTAAAAATGAAATAGAAGTAATTGTTATTGGCGAGAGGTTTGAAATAGTCTGACGAATATCGCGCGTTGCTGATGCCGGCTGGTGTGACAAGTTGACATTGTCCACGACCAAATTAATTATCTGTCATCCGTCAGGTGTGAACAGGTCCAATTACACCATTGTCTCGATACGTCGATTTCTGAATGACATTACACGTGTTGGATGTTAATATGTATGTTCATATGTGCAGTTGTGCAACAGTAGGTAGAACATGTCGTAGTTTCTTGGTGTTCACACAATTAACATGAAGCTGTCTTCTATGGAACTGTCTAAGATACAGCTTACGATGGAGTCAGAAATCATAACGGGGTCTTTGTTGGAGTCAGTGTATGAGACGGAGAGTATCGTGCAATCCACCATGAGGTATGTAGCTGGCGCACAGTTCAACATGGACTTGTCAGTTAACATACAGTCGACCAGTGAAGCAGCAACTATCAAGGACTCGACGACGGCGTCGCTGGCTACGTTCTCACAGTGGTACGACGAAAACGTCTTCGAATTCGTTGAGTACAACCCGGACGCTGTGCAGTCTTTGTCACTCGTCGATACCTCGCCGAAAGACTTCCTTTCGGCCGACGACATCCAGTTGGAAGACAGCGGTTTGTGGACGTCTTCGTGTGACGTCAGTCCTTCACCCAGTGACGTCAGTAGAAGTGTGATTGGAAGCGGAAGTGGCGCTGACC
>BSQZ01000001.1:28119757-28222257 GCA_033239005.1 Lamellibrachia satsuma | reverse complement strand
TGTGCACTGCACGCGTGCGTGTTTTGCATGAATGTGGGTGTGTTCCTTATTGGACGTCGGTTCGTGCGTCGCCATATATAGCAATGCAACAGGTAATAAATATTCGCGCGAGCGTGCGCGGACTGTCTCTTTCAAGAAAATGTGCGAAGACGCGACCACCTGGTCCAGTATACACGGAGGTTACACGCCGATATAAAACCTTTCCTGCTTTGACAGCGGCGCCGCTCAGCGGTGGCCAAGCAGCCAAGTCGGCATAGAATTGTGTAAACAAGTATTGGTGACATCGTGAAACGATCCATCACATTTCACCGTTTAGCTGTTCGATGCACACTTCACACGATGTGCTATACAAACGGCTGTCTGCGTCCTGTGTTCTGCATTTCTTGTACTTGGCAAATGTAATTTATACATGGGTTAGCATATGTATATGTGTAATGTCATTCAACGATATTAATGAAACCGTGATATTTCCCAGTGTTGTTACATTCAAATGGCTGCACGCGGACGCCAGCATATCCCAATGTGCCTACACCATGACGCAATACGCATGACCTACAATCCGCTCCAAGGTCAATGTAGCACATCCCCCACAAGAGGTCGCCACGCTGATAAACGTTATGTAAAATTATATTCATATCGCTTCATGCTGCGCGGCGAAGAGGCGGCAACTTCGTTCATACTTGAAACGTCCTCTCCGGTACATAAGACGTCTTTCCAAGCGGTATGGAGTCAAGAGGGGTCTCTGTCACAATTCAGTTCGTTTCGGTATTGGTCCGTTTCAGTGTTGGTCCGTTTTGGTGTTGGCCCGTTTCAGTTTACAGCCGTTTCTGGTATGGGTCCCTGTATTGTGGCCCAGTTCTTTCGCCGTTTGGGCCTAAGCCTTTGAGGACGGACGACCTCCGAATTATGACCTTGCGGACATTATGACCACTTTAATTGCCGCGGACACGCCGTGATTCGTCTCTGTCTTTACCCGTTTCAAAACCGCCCCGTCAAAGCGCACGGCGTCAACGTCTGACCTCGTGCGCGCAACCCGTTATTTCGTCATTCGCCACCACGGAATTCAGAGGTGCGCTGACGTTTCATCGTTTTCATCTTCACGCACGGCCGCCGCGGCGCTGGAAGTCATACGGCCGTATGAACCGTGCGACCGGACGCCGTGGCGGCGCCGTTGCGGCTGCGCGCGCGCTTCTGGTTGGCGCACGTGACGACCTCGACGAGGCTCTTGCGGAAGTTGTCGGACAGGAAGGCGTAGAGGATCGGGTTGACGGCGCTGTTCAGGTAGTAGAGCACGAACGTGATTGGCGGCACGAGCAGCGTGCCGAACGACACGTCGGGCTGCGACCACGTCTGCCACAGCATGCGGGCGTGGTAGGGCGCGACGCACGCGGCGAACGACACCACGACGGCCATGAGGAGCCGGATGACGCGGCGGCGGGCCATCAGCGCGTTGTCAGTGGCTCGCTGGCGCAGGCGTTGCCCGGCCCACCGGAACACGCTCGCCGCCACCTGCGCAGGCGGCGACGCCGGAGTGGACTTCCGGCGGGTGTGCGCAGACCTGCCGTTGACCTGCCGAGAAACGCCGTTGGCCCAGTTGGTAGGACGGCCCTTGTCCCGCGGCGAGGTGCGGCGGCCGCCGGTGCCGTTCCTGCTGTTCGGACCCTCGCCGTCGCTAGGCCGGCACAACTGGACCTGCAACAGCGTGGGGGTGAATATTATTGTAGACGTGTAGGGTATGCGGTATGGACAAGGTGCTGTGCGCGTGTGCATGTGATATTGGCTATGCATTTTCAGTTACAACACACACGCACGCCGCACACACGCGCACGCGCACACGGGTAATTCAACTGTTCGTAGAAAGGGTAATAGCAGGATGAATTTCGAAAAAATTAAACTGTGCCGACCCGACCGTGGGTAGATGAATCCCTGAAAGTTTGACGCCCGAGATTCAAAGCGCCTGTGAGGAGTTACAATACATACATACAAACACTCGGTCGATTATAGTAAGATAAGTCTTTTTCGTAACTTCAGGTTGACACATCGTAATATATTAGTTGTGCGGTATCCGATTGAGAGTTAAATGGAATCACTTCGGGCCACAGCTAGTTGATGTTATTACGGGGTTGATTCACATAAGCGGCGCATTTTAATACCACCGTATCATATTTAATTTCACTTTAATGCCAACGCTTACGATAAGACACCGCCACTCACTTGTTCGTCCTCGGTGTCTTCGCTCGAGGCTGTCTCGGTCGTGTTCAGCCGGCCGGACGAATGACCACTGAAGCGCTGGTACAGCGCTACCTGCCTCAGTGGCCGGCCCTTGGGTTTCTGCCTGGCCGCGGCCGCCGTGGTCGTCGCTGAGGTACCCGTGCAGCGAGACGAGTCGAGGCGGCTCGTGCGCCACAGCACCAGAGATATCCGCGTGTACATGATCGTGATGAGCGTCAGCGGCAGGATGTACCAGATAACGAAGTTGGTCGTGCTGCGCAAGCGGAAGTGACGCACGATTAGCGCAGGTCAATGACATTAGTGGTTTCCTACGCGGTAGCCGAACCCCGGATGCCTAAGGGTTCAACATACAGTTACATTTCCCATTGGTGGCCATGTTAACGTTTTGCATGATTATAAGAACACTTGACCATCAACAATTATGAAATTTCTTACCTGCCGTTATCATCATTTCCTTGACATGCAGATCGAGTTTAGTCAAAATTAGACATTTCTAACTCTTTTAAAATGGCTGAACGTGTCATGCCCGTCACTGTTTACCAATTTCTGCATGAACTACTACGCACACGTGCCGTGTGGTGAAAAAATTGCCAAACATCTTTCCGCCTATTGAAATCATCTAAAAATCCTCAGTTGTACCGTCAATAGGTTCTACCAGCAAACTTGCGAATGTGCCTGCTTAAATGTAGTTATATCAGATGATATGATTTTTTTTAAATTACACACCTAAAATTACTGTGCTCTACATTCGACTGTAACACACCAGGGAGTGTAACTGAGGCATGATCTCTAAGTAACAGCGATCTATGTGGTGATTGGCTAACCACTGCGATCTGGCACAGAAGGAGGCGCTTCAATAGATGCTATCAGAAGTAGTGTATCATTAATCGTCAGATGGCGACTGCGTCTTAATGCAAGGCATCCCGAGATCGCCGTCGACACGCATCAAGTGTAATAAATAGTATTTATATAACAGTGAACATTTCTCAGGAAATGTAAAAATTAATTATTTCAACATAGTGCGTATATAGTTTATCCATGCTATAGAAACTAAGAGTGTTTCACCACAATTCACCGCAGTGTTTCACCGCAGTGTTTCACCACAGTGTTTCACCACAGTGTTTCACCGCAGTGTTTCACCACAGTGTTTCACCACAGTGTTTCACCACAGTGTTTCACCGCAGTGTTTCACCACAGTGTTTCACCGCAGTGTTTCACCGCAGTGTTTCACCGCAGTGTTTCCCCATAGTGTTTCACCGCAGTGTTTCACCGCAGTGTTTCACCGCAGTGTTTCACCACAGTGCTTCACAGTGTTCGTCGGTTGGTTGGCTGGTGTGATTTGAATAAAATTAATAATTGGACACGTAAAACTATAATTATATTTTCAAACGTAACGATCGTTATGTCTTACTTTCTTTTTTCATATTATTGTAAATATAATAAGCTTTGTATGAGCGGTTTATTTCAGAGTTGTCTTTCTCTACAATTTGTAAGTCTAAGAAGGTTTTTTTCCATTTCCTGCGTGGGATTTTTTACTTCCCTTGACATAACCCTACACACCAGGCAAACCAACGGTATGTTTAGTGTGTCTTCGGAAAGAAGTGTATTCGAAGGGATCATCGGGTGTTTTCACACCATTGACGTCTGGATCTGAACCCGTCGAACTGATCCAGTATGCTCACTTATTGAAAGATCTGACGATGAAATACCACTTCGTGGTGGCAGCGGTGAAGAAAGGTTACCAGTTATAAGGTAAGTAAATTCTACTGTCAATGCTGACAGTTCAGAGTTCGCATTCACCTTGAAACAGGAAACTAGTCGGAATTTGCGAGATGTTGCGTATTTCGAACCTAGAGACGGTGAGTACTGTCTTAGTGACGCAGTGGCTATGACGATGACGTCACCCTGCTAGTCGGGAAACATCCATGGATATATCCCAGCCAGATGTATTCTACGCCAGCCTTCCAACGTCGAAATTGCACTATTCATTCCAAATAGTTTGATCAAGCAACATAAATCGGTTCTATATGGTGCCACTGATACAATCAGCGAGTGACGAGAAAAACGCACTGAGCATTTTCACAGAACTCTACATTGAGCGATCCACTTGGAGGTCGATTCACGTAGATAATCAACGACGGAACGTGTAGCAAGATTTAACACTACGACCACCAAAAGCGACCGGAAACAGCGTGTACAAAGGAACCAGTGGTTTATCACAAATTTGGTTTTCACAAACCATTCCATCCTTTAAGTGGCCTGCCCACGATATATATTTCCAATCTCTCTTAACTGTTCATCGTTAATGATACTATTGTCATTAAGCAGCGGCGGCGGCGTCGGCGGCGTCGGCGGCGGCGGCGGCGGCGGCGGCGGCGGCGGCGGCGGCGGCGGCGGCGGCGGCGGCGGCGGCGGCGGCGGCGGCGGCGGCGGCGGCGGCGGCGGTAGTCCTACTTTGTCGTTGGTGTCAGTTGTTTTAATCACATCTGAGTCATGGACGACACAGGACATTTTTATAGTCGTGC
This sequence comes from Lamellibrachia satsuma, assembly GCA_033239005.1. Lineage (NCBI taxonomy): Eukaryota > Metazoa > Annelida > Polychaeta > Sabellida > Siboglinidae > Lamellibrachia > Lamellibrachia satsuma. Next base: position 28,217,500 of record BSQZ01000001.1, on the reverse strand, counting down.
CCAAATCCAACAAAGCAGAAAATCCGGAACTCCAACGCACGATCAAGCACGAATTGCGATCAATCACACGAAATGACATTTCTTTTTGACAAGCTGTTTGAATTCAACAGATTAGCGACCGCAGGAAAAAAATGCGATGGATCAGGAAGATGGTTAAAATTAAAATTAATTTAATTATTCTTTTACACAGCGTTATATGTATTTGTTTTAATGTATAATATGTCTATATTTATTCGTTCAATCAATGCTTTTTATGTAAAGCGCACTTGACTTTTAAAATAAATTGCGCTATTTAAAAATAAACTTATTGTATTATAATTATTATATTATAATTATTATATTACAATTATTATGAGTGCAGCTAATCGTCTGCACAATTCACGCCAAACACGTTGTATTAATTGGTATCCACACTGCAGGAAGCTGCGCCAGACTTTGGCCTGACAGATTAGCCATATACGAACTAGCAGCAAATCAAACTGCCCACGGAAGGATCCTCCTCGCTTCGGTGGATCTATGAGGATTTTTTCATATCTTACTCTACACCCTTTCGGGGATCTGTGGTACGCTAATCAGCTTTCTGTATTGAACTTTTAGGTTTCACGTTAATGTCTGCCTAAGCCTCCTCGACTATTGATCCCAATCACATGTACAGTCTGCGGTATTTGCATCAGAGGTGACGTGAATATAAATGCTCCCCGCCGAAGAGATTAGACGGACACATCGAATGCGTGCAGGGACTGTCACCCACCTGTAGGCGCGAGCGTTGAACTCGTGGGCGATGACGCAGAAGACCATGGTGTCGTTGACGGTGGGCACGACGACCGTGTCGTAGAGGATGAGGTAGGGGACGGCACAGCCGGCAGACACCGTCCACACGCCGATCACCGTCCCTCGCAACATCCACATGTTCAGCAGGCGCTTGCTACACGGGAGGAGACAGAGAAAGACGGGTTAAACCATCAAGTCCATACACCGCGGCTGTGTTGTTGTTAATGATGTTGTTGTTATTGTTTTTGTTGTTATCGTCGTCGTTGCTGTTGGTGTATGTGCGCATGCGCGTGTTTGCGAGTTAAAATGGTCGTCACCATTCCAGGTAGAACGCATGTGATTGGTCGAATATGTCTGGTGGCGATAGCCAACGGGAGAACGCGTAAGACGGCGCCGACCAGCGGACTATGGCGTAACGTACCTGCGCATGGGATGGATGATGGCGAAATAGCGCTCGACTGAGATGGCCGTGAGGATAGTAATGGAGGCCGTGTAGCTCATCGCCTGCACCGAGTAGTAGATCTTGCACATCGCCTACGGGTAGCGACAGTGGATCATTAGTGGATCATCAGTGGTTAGTAGACGGAGACATAAGGGAAGGGCGGGAGGGCGGTAGTTCAAGTACATAATAATCACACAACTACAGGCGGATACTTATTGATGATGCAGGTTGAACTGAGGCAATTGATAACCGAATTAAATTGGACAGACTTCGAACCTCAGTAATGCCCGGCGTACACCGGCGACTGGTTTGCTGTTTTTGTTCAACGCAACTGCCGCAAACAGTCGAGTCGTCAGCGTGCGCGGAAACCATTAGTACGACCCCCTTCGCCGACTCGTTAAAATTCAAATCTAGCCTGCGACCGGGGGTCTTGTCCGATTCGAAAATGTAATCGGGAACCCGATTAGTTGCCAGTGTGCGCCCCCCCCCAGTTGGTGACTCAAAGCCCAGTCTCAAGGGTGAGACATTCTTAGAACGCCACTCGATTGTCGGGAACCCGTTAACCAATAACGGCGCGGCATAATCGAAGGTCGCTGCATGAAACCCTGTTCTGGAAAGTCCCTCTCCTTTACATGGGGTACAACCCAGCGCCAGTGTTCGAAATTAAGGTCCTTTTATCGGCGGCGCTGATTCAAAATGCTTCGGACCGATTCAGTTTCCTAAAATGCGCTAGTTATCGGCCTCCCCCCCCCGCCGGTTCATCCAGGCAGCCACCGCGGAGTGGCTGGGTTCTTCCAAGTTACGTTGAAATATTGTTTGCGTGAAAAGGTCCGCTAGGGGCAGTGTAACGCGCCCTGGGCAACGGTTGTTGCGATGTATAAATCGACTGCTTTGTTTGTTTGTCATCCACGTTGGTGTGTCATTGAGACGTTCGATGACTCACCCTTCCGAGCAGCCAGTAGGGCGACAGGTACTGTGAGAGGTTGGGTAGCAGACAGAAGACGCCGACACACAGGTCTGCTACGGCCAAGTTCGCCAGGAAGAAGTTCGTTATGGTGCGCATGCGCCGGTGGCGCAGGATCACGACGATCACCAGAACGTTACCTGGGAACAGATCATTATTTCATTTTAGGTTCATGGTAAACGAATAAAGTTCCAATGACTGTTAGATCATCCGATGACTTCCTGTACCCTAAAAACAGTTTATGAAAAGCGAAAACGGCACCTATGCATATTACGTCAATATGCACGTGTCGGTTATGGAAGGATCCCCCGTGTGCGAAGACAGAATCAGGTTAGTGTGGTCGACAAATCTTCCATTTTTACTGCGTGTAGGTGACAACACAAAAACAAAATTTACAGTTTTCATTAAAAAAACGATTTGCAACTTACGCTCAGATTGGAATAGCCTGACTCAATTTGGTTTTAATTGGAAAAAAGTGTGTACTGTCACCACCTGCAACCGGAAGTAAAAAAATGAGCCGCACAAACCTTCCTCCATGGATCGACTCTCTTACAATCTTGACAAAACCTTGTATAGATTATTTATATTTTTCTAATTAATAATATTTTGTGTAGGTAGGGATGTTCGCCTTATAAGTGTCAGCAGAGAAGGCGAATGAATCGTTGTATTGTCATACCTCGGCGTTCTGAATGATTGAATTGAACGATGCCCAATCGGAGATTGTGGTCCGTAGCGACCAACTGGTGTTTACGTAATACGCGTCATTTATCTGTCTCGCGCAACCGTGTCAGATATACGAATGCATTTTCATCTTAACATATCGCGTGTCATTACTGATATTTTCACCATTTCTTGGACGTGGCTGATATACATGACGTGTAACATTAATAAGAAGAAGTACTGAAAGCCCATGTTAGAGAGAGAGCAGCGTTTACGTGACAGACTTCTGAAATATCAAGAGAGCAACTTGCAAGGCGCGGTTCAATCGATCCACTAAAAGGTCGACCGGAAATAATTAATTGTACATGTACCGTGACGTCACAGCGTGACATCGAATTGGATGCTGCTAAATGCATGATGCGAAATGTCATAATGCTATAATGTTTGCGTCATTTAAAATGACTACTTCCAATAGCCAGGGACCAGTAACAGCAGGACTGGTCACCGAAATATATTAGCACTGTTGTTGAAAGGCGCGTTGATCAATCTCGCGAAATGCATTGTTCGGCGAGATTACACGAGATACCAACGAAAATACTCTCGCGGAAATGGTGGGGATTTTAGTAAATCATAATATTTAATGTTTTGTTTAATAAGTCAGTCATATCCCAGAACTACTGTGCTGCAAAATACCACAATGACAATATAGTTAATTTAAAACACAGTCGTCTGTGTGGAACGATTACAAATGACGGTGCAAGTAAAGACAAGTTCTCCTTGCTAAAGCTTAACAATGCACGCAACATATCCAAGAACAAATCTGTTCCGTTTCATACCCACATTTGTATCAGAGGATATCAGCAACACAGGCGTAGTACCAGGCATAGTACCACGCATACTACCAGGCATTGTACCAGGCATACCGCCAACAAATGTGAAACCCCAGGCGTTAAGGGGCCAGCCTGCAGGCAAATGCATTTAGGATTTAGGAGTAATATTTAATGCTGACATGAAAGTTTCAGAGCAATGTGGGATTGCTGCTTCGAAAGGAAATCAAATTCTAGGCCTAATTAGGAGAACTATCACGTATAAGGAGAAACATCTAATTGTACCCCTGTACAAAGCAATAGTTAGACCACATTTGGAATATTGTATTCAAGCATGGAGGCCATATCGTAAAAAAGACATAGATAAGCTAGAAAGAATACAACGAAGAGCAACTAAGATGATTCCAGAATTAAGAGACCTTAGTTACGAAAGTCGCTTATTACAATGTGGTTTGACAACACTAGAGACCAGGAGACTAAGAGGAGACCAAATAGAAGTGTTTAAAATAGTGAACGGTTATGAGGATGTTGATAGGAATATGTTCTTCAAACTTAAAGAAGGCAGTAGAACCAGAGGACACAAAGCAGCATTAGTTAAGGAGCAGTGTAGGTTGGACATGAGAAAGTACTCATTCTCACAGAGGGTGATAAATGAATGGAACAAACTGCCAAACGATTGTGTTAATGCTAGTAGTGTGAATATGTTTAAAAATAGAATTGACAGATATCTGATAAGGGCGAGCTACACATAGATGAGAAAATTGTTGGACTCTCGATAAGCCAATGGCTTCCTTGTCCACTTGCCATCTGGAACTTGTTCGAGATGGCAATCTTGTTAAATCTTGTTAAATCTTGAATGCGCATTTGAATGTTTGGCATTTGAATATGCAATGAAATGCCTCTATAAAATTGTAAATGGGTTTGCATTTGCATTTGAATGCGTACCTTAAACATTTGCATTTACATTTGAATGTGATCCGCAAACATTTCATTGATCAAATGCGCAATCAAATGCATGCATAATTCTTTTAATAAATATTATTGTTAGATTCACTTTCACAAGTTCACAACATGGCTTTGAAAAAGTGCTCTGTAGTGAGCAGTATCCTCAGTAGATTATGAAATCATTGTCTGACCTGTGCATCTATTTTCACAATGTGCTCTTTGAAAACGTGCTCTGTAGGTTAACTGGTCAATGCCTGAGCTGTTATTCATACAACATGAAAAGACCAACTGGTCTATAAGTTGGTGGCTTCAGAGATTACCTATTCATTGAAATGGGTGGGTTGGGGTAGGTTGGGGTGGGTTGGGGTGGCAGCTCATTGGCGGAGTAAACATTTGCAATGCCATCCCTAAATATTTACAGCTTGAGAGAATGATTAGTGGTAGCTGTAATTATCCACCAGGTTATCTTCCCGGTGACTCCACCAGTGGACAGTCTATTGTCTTGGGTTCCCCTTCCATTCTGGCCTACCTGAAGGATTAGCCCTTCATTCCTTGCCATGGATCCCAGTAAACTGTCAATTGTCTATTCCTCCCTCCTATTTCCACCACCTCTGCAGGCCTGGAACTGTGTGACTCAGTGTATGACTCTACATACATGTTCACGTAGTGGGCCTGGTATGTAGAGGTGCCTAGTGGTTACACTAATATGCTACTCTATTTATTAAATTAATAATGTGTTTGCATACATTACGTTGTTTTTTTCTCCAAATAAAACAAAACGTTAACATAAAGCCAAAACATTTGAAATTAATTCAAATGCATTTGCAAATGTGTAACCAAAACATTTGCATTTGAATGCGACTCCAAAACATTTGCATTTGAATCAAGTGAAACATTTGCATTTGCATTCAAATGCGTTGACATGCATTTGTTAACAAGCCTGCCGGCCTGTCATACATGTTTGTTAACAAGCCTGCCGGCCTGTCATACATGTTTGTTAACAAGCCTGCCGGCCTGTCATACATGTTTGTTAACAAGCCTGCCGGCCTGTCATACATGTTTGTTAACAAGCCTGCCGGCCTTTCATACATGTTTGTTAACAAACCTGCCGGCCTGTCATACATGTTTGTTAACAAGCCTGCCGGCCTGTCAAACATGTTTGTTAACAAGCCTGCCAGCCTCTCATACATGTTTGTTAACAAGCCTGCCGGCCTGTCATACATGTTTGTTAACAAGCCTGCCAGCCTCTCATACATGTTTGTTAACAAGCCTGCCGGCCTGTCATACATGTTTGATAACAAGCCTGCCGGCCTGTCATACATGTTTGTTAACAAGCCTGCCGGCCTGTCATACATGTTTGTTAACAAGCCTGCCAGCCTCTCATACATGTTTGTTAACAAGCCTGTCGGCCTGTCATACATGTTTGTTAACAAGCCTGTCAGCCTGTCATACATGTTTGTTAACAAGCCTGCCAGCCTCTCATACATGTTTGTTAACAAGCCTGTCGGCCTGTCATACATGTTTGTTAACAAGCCTGCCGGCCTGTCAAACATGTTTGTTAACAAGCCTGCCAGCCTCTCATACATGTTTGTTAACAAGCCTGCCGGCCTGTCATACATGTTTGTTAACAAGCCTGCCAGCCTCTCATACATGTTTGTTAACAAGCCTGCCGGCCTGTCATACATGTTTGATAACAAGCCTGCCGGCCTGTCATACATGTTTGTTAACAAGCCTGCCGGCCTGTCATACATGTTTGTTAACAAGCCTGCCAGCCTCTCATACATGTTTGTTAACAAGCCTGTCGGCCTGTCATACATGTTTGTTAACAAGCCTGTCGGCCTGTCATACATGTTTGTTAACAAGCCTGCCAGCCTCTCATACATGTTTGTTAACAAGCCTGTCGGCCTGTCATACATGTTTGTTCAGTATATGGACCTCCCTTCCCTCATCTGTCAAATTCAGTGTCAATAAAACACTTTTTAAAACAACATAAAAATAGCAGGTTCCTGTATTATTAGCCATGTTGTTCAGAAAGATTTAACAAGATTTAACAAAATTGCCATTCACAGCAAAGGCCCATATGGCAAGTGGACAAGGAAGCTATTGGCTTATTGAGAGTGTAACTTTTGTCATCTATGTGTAATCCGCCCCCCCCCCCGAGATATGTGTCAATCTTGTTTTCAAACATATCCACGCTGCTGGCATTTACACAATCTGTAGATAATTTATTCTATCCATTTATTGTCCTCTGTGAGAACGAGTACTTCCTGATGTCCAATCTACACTGATCCTTTACTAATATTACCTCGTGTCCTCTAGTTCTATTATCTTACTTGAGTGACACGACACATTTCTATCAATATTGTCATACCCATTCAATATCATAAAAACTTATGATGCCCTGATGTCGTATAATTAACGTGTATTATATAATTGTATTTTCACATAATGTACTTTTCCCTCTAGTCAGTCTACGCTTGGCCAACTTGTCACGATGGACCCCAACGGAAATAAGCAGCAATGGCTTTTTGGGTTATCATAGGTGGAAGCTACTTTATCAGTAATCGTTAATACTGTCATTTTATCGTTCATGTGTTATCATATCTGTGCAAAATTAATGATGTAGCGATATATGAATAAAATAAAACAGAATAAAGTCATACAATGTAAAAACGTGCTTGTCGTTACGGACGAGTAACTCACATCCTTGACGTAAAGTGGCGTAACGTGACATAACGCGTAACGTATTGTCCGCTGACGTCATAGTAGCACATAGCACAATACGTCTTCTGTACAACAAACGCTCGACATCGCCGACACCTAGTGTGTCGTGTATATAGCAATCTTGTTAATTTTTTTAATGTTGCTACTTTCTTGAAATTCCTTTGTTTATTGACAGTTTGAAAAAACTAAAAACAAATAAGCGTTGTGACTACTTCATGCCGACTGGCTCAGATTCAAAACGTGATACGATAAAACACGAAATTAAAGTGAAAGAGCCAGGACATACACATATAACTGTCTTCGAACGCCAGTTGTATGTAAATTACTCGAAACATTAATTAGAGACCACATGGTGGAATTCCTTGTAAAACATAATTTAATAAATACATATCAACATGGGTTCCTAAAAGCAAGGTCATGTCTAACCAATCTCTTGTGTTTTTTTGAAGAAATTACAAAGTGGGTAGATGACGGGTCACCAGTGGATGTTGTCTACTTAGATTTTCAGAAAGCTTTCGATAAAGTGCCACACCAAAGATTGATACTTAAACTAAAAGCCCATGGTATAGGTAATGATGTAATCAACTGGATAGAAAAGTGGCTTACACACAGAAGACAGAGAGTAATAGTAGACTGTGCGATTTTAAACTGGAAATCTGTTTTGAGTGGGGTACCACAGGGATCAGTATTAGGCCCTATACTGTTTTTAATATATATAAATGATCTAGAAGCTGACATATCTAGCAAAGTACTCAAATTTGCAGATGACACAAAAGTATCCAGAAAGGTTACTAATGATACAGATAAAGAAAGTTTACAGGATGATCTACATAAATTAGTTAAATGGTCAGAAAATGGCAAATGTTATTAAATTTTGGGAAGTGCAAATGTATACACATATGACATGGAAAAATGGACGAAGAATATAAAATGGGGGATGCTGTACTAGGTAGAACCACACAAGAAAAGGACTTAGGAGTAACATTTAGTGCTGACATGAAAGTTGCAGAGCAATGTGGGATTGCTGCTTCAAAAGGAAATCAAATTCTAGGGCTAATTAGGAGAACTATCACGTATAAGGAGAAACAGCTAATTGCACCCCTGTTAGACCACATTTGGAATATTGTATTCAGGCATGGAGGCCATATCGTAAAAAGGACATAGATAAGCTAGAAAGAATACAACGAAGAGCAATCAAAATGATTCCAGAATTGAGAGACCTTAGTTACGAAAGTCGCTTATTACAATGTGGTTTGACAACACTAGAGACCAGGAGACTAAGAAGAGACCAAACAGAAGTATTTAAAATAGTGAACGGTTATGAAGATGTTGATAGGAATATGTTCTTCAAACTTAAAGAAGGCAGTAGAACCAGAGGACACAAAGCAGCTTTAGTTAAGGAGCAGTGTAGGTTGGACACGAGAAAGTACTATTTCTCACAGAGGGTGATAAATGAATGGAACAAACTGCCAAATGATTGTGTTAATGCTAGTAGTGTGAATATATTTAAAAATAGAATTGACAGATATTTGATAAGGGTGGGCTACATATAGATGAGAAAATTGTTGGACTCTCGATAAACCAATGGCTTCCTTGTCCACTTTGCCATCTGGAACTTGTTGTTTGGGATGGCAATCTTGTTAAATATTGGTAAAGATGTCGTCAGAAAATGTAGGCCTAAAGTCCCTGTTGAGAGGTGGACGACCTGTTAAAATATTGCGGCCTTCGTCTTTATTCTTTTATTAGACACGTGCTCGTTGTCAAAGGATTGGTGAAGTGCGGACACATGTCGATTCACATACACACAATACGGCAAACACTGGATGACGTGCCCTAATTTCCGAAGCGTAGTGAATTTCAGAGAAGAACCGTCAAATTCACTGAAGCCACACAACAGCAGTAATCATATCCACTCGTTATAGTCAGCCGCCAATTTGTAAATCTAATCCATTTATTTAACACAGACGTGCAATTTGACAATCGCCAGACAGCTTGACATTGCCGCGTACAGGTCGTTAGTTCATTGAGAGACCTGTTACTAGTGCACTTCCGCCGCCATGACACTTTCGCCGAATGAAGTGCCAGTGATATGTGCTCTTGAAATGTTTTGAACGTGGAATTGGGCATATTCTTGGTAGCGCACATACTTTAATTCCTAGTTATTTGTTAGCGGCATATAAATATGTCAGTGACGATAGGATCACAACGCGTATAAACCAAAGATGGCTGTCTTAGGCGAGATGTGATTATAAGCACCTTCCAAGATTTTTTTTGTGAAAATAAAAGTGCATGATTTGAAGAAAACACGCTTGTATGTCAGGGTCTGTTCGAGTAACAATGTGCCACCATTTTATGCAATGGAATGACATTATCCAGTTTTAGCATTGTAACAAACTGCAAGTTAAATAGCACACTCCTACTGGGAATGGGTCCACATATATAATATTATTATCTTTAATTTGATAAGACCTGCGGAATACGCGCTCGCAATGCTTAATCTTACCCCGATAATATGTTGCACGTTTCAACGCCTGCATGGAATACACCACTGCAATGACTGTAAATTGTTTGTGATGTGATGCAAGTTCACAGACCAGATGCTAGCGCAGACTTCTAAACATCAAATAGAACGGAATTCATCACTAACGAGGAATTCCTTAAAAGACAAATGCAGAGCCAATCAATTTACTGAAAATATATGTTATTTGGGTCATGTCCTTAGAATGCTGCCAACAAGAATGTCAAAACAGGTCTTTGGAGACAAGGGACCTAGAAAGAATGGTTAAAGATAGGAATAGATGGCGTCGTTAAGTAAGTAAGATGCGATGATAGTTTGACACATTGGTTAGTTCCTCAAAGTTTGACAAGTCCGCCCACATAGTGCCAAGCGGTAGACAGACTGCACGATGATCGTTTGAAATATGTGACCTTCCTCTACAATAACGAAGTGTCTAACCAAGCGCCTTATGACCTTATGTAAACTAACATTTAATAAGGTGTCTATCGCACCGTTAGCGGAAGCACTATAGCTGACGTCATCCATTACCCTCGAACCCTGACGCAGTCCGACTGCCAGCGTTCTGGCACACGTAGCTTTTATTCGCGAGTATAGTTGTTGACCGGCATGTGTAATATGAAGTATTAATGATGTGCATGTTAGAAGTGGTGTTTGCATTTTTTAAGGTGTACGAAATTAAGATAATGTATAAACATCATTGTATTAAATGGTGAAAACTGGGTCAGGTTAGGTAGAGATGATTTTACCGATTTATAAGATCGTCAAATATGTTCAAACAGGTCACATACACCAAATACAAGTTGCTGCATTTATATTATATATAGTATATATTACCAAGTACACCAAATATGAATATTAAATACAATCACAAATACGGGCTTCTGGAAAAGGTCAAATATAAATAGGCATTTAAATCAAACACAAATACGTTCGTACTCTGCCGAAGTTGTACTCTGACCTGTTGTCGACGCCCCAGGGAAGGACACACGACGAGAACAGAGAGACCGTCCGGAGGAAGAATACGAAAGGATGGAGCATAGGTGCCAACATAGGTGCCAACATATGCTGACGGAAAAGCAGAAAAGTGCTCACGAAAAGTTGGAAACACCTCGTTCACTCAACTGTCGCCGTTTTCATCGTTGTGCATCGTTTTTAACGTGTTGTTCTACTTACTTACTTACTTACTTACGTTCTTACTTAAGATCTCGCCAGACCCCTCTGTCTTGGGCTCTCCTTGCTGCTTTCAGCCTTCAGTTCTTTTTCCACTGTTCGTCGCCACATTGTTTTCCGCTTGTCTCTTGTCTCACCTTCTCTTTTTGAAGAAGAGGCAGATGTATTGTTGTTTTGTTGCTTGGTTGAGTCTGGTGTTGGAGATGGTCTCGGGCCAGTTCACTTTCAGTATCTTCCTTAGGCAGGTGTTGTGGAAGCTGGACAGTCTATTGGTGTATTTTTGTGTCATGCGCCAGCACTCTGAGCCGTAAAGGAGCAGAGAGGACATTGCTCTGGTAGATTATTAGTTTGGTCTTTTGGGAGTATACTGAGGATCTCCAGAGCAGCTGTAGATTTGCAAATGCTGACCTGACTTTTCCCAATTGTGTTTTGATATCTTCTTCTGCACCTCCTTGGAGACTGATGATGCTGCCCAGGTAAGTGAACCTGTTGACGTACTCGAGTCTATGATTGTTGATCACGATAGGTTGCTGTGTCAGTTTGCTCTTTATTAATACGTTTGTCTGGTTTTGCATTGACTGAGAGACAAATGGAACAACTTGTTACTCTAGGTTGCATGTTTTCCTCTGTACCTGGTCTCGAGTGTGAGAAGGCAGAGCAAGGTCATCTGCACATATTAGATATACGAGTGAAGAGCAAAGGTTCCATCTGATGCCAGTCCGCTCTTGGTCGATCATGTTTTTTTTGTTGCCCAGTCGATGGCTAGGGTGAATAGAAACGATGACATGACGCATCCTTGTCGGACGCTGGATTTCACAGTGAATTTGGTTGTTGAGTTTCAGACACTACAGGAAAAGTTCCTGTAGAAGAGCTGGATGAGTTTCACCAGCTTTTCTGGAATTCCGTAGTGCCTCAGGATTTTCCAAAGGCCCTCCCTGTGCGCACTGTCGAATGCTTTTTCGAAATTTACGAAGTTAAATTAGATTTTTCTTTGCCATTCATTGCATTGCTCTAGAATGTTCCGCAAAGTGAAGATGTGTTCGGTTGTTCCTCTCCCTTTACTGAAGCCTGTTTGTTCTGGGCGGAGAAGCTTGTCTATTATTGTTTTCATTCGGGTCATGATGATTTTTGAGAACATTTGACTTGGTATGGAGAGTACAGTAATTCTCTTCCAATTGCTGCAGTCTGCTAACGTGTTGTTTTACGGTCGCCATTTTGAGGAGCCGTTCTCATTTGCGATGAACGCACGTGCGTGAAAATGTGAGACCAAAGATATAAAGTGGTCATAGAATGGCCTCGTGTTCAACAAACAGATCGCTTTTACCTGGAATTATGCGTGTTTTTGTAAATAAAATAAAAGCGGGACATTTCATTAAAAAAATCGGGAAAGCGGGACCAAGGGAAAAAGCACATTTGCTGGCAGCGAGGAGAAAATCAATGGCATAGGGATGCAGGGATATGGGGATAATTTGGACAATCGAGGACCACGGTGAAGTGGCGCCACCAAGACTTTGGTTTGACGACGACGATACGTGTGACAGTGTGTTCATAAGTTACATACACGAGACCGTTGTAAGCCTGTCTGTTGACTGGGAATAAGCCGGACTTCATAGAAGTATGTGTCGAAGAAACCAGATGTCTTGAAAGAAAATGCGTAATTTTATCTCGCTGTATGTTGTGAACCAAACGAAAGAAGAGAAGGATATACTTTTGAACTTTAAAAGTATTGTTTGAACTTATTGCATGCAAGTTTCATTAAGCATGTTGATAAGCATTAGTTACAACAAAATCTAGTGATAAATTCCCATATGCTCTTGGTCTTTTTCCTCTTACATCCAATCATGTTAATATGCACTGTATCTAATGGGCAAGGCAAAACTTTTTCGACATCCGATTATACATTTATTATAAAAAAACACGGTAAGGGTGCTATAACACGGTAAGGGTGCTATAAACACGGTAAGGGTGCTATAACACGGTAAGGGTGCTATAAACACGGTAAGGGTGCTATAACACGGTAAGGGTGCTATACCACGGTAAGGGTGCTATAAACACGGTAAGGGTGCTATAACACGGTAAGGGTGCTATAACACGGTAAGGATATCGATGAATGTTTCGCGAAACTATTCGGGCAACACAAAAATCGAACTGACGAGCCATTTAACCGCAGCTTGTGGGAATGCCAAATCCTCCAAAGTCCTCTACGCCATCGTTTGTCACAAAATGACAGCCCTTGTGAATCCGTTTTGAGCGATGATGTTTTTACCCATACTCTCACTTAGAATTATATCATGATGGCGTGCACAAATTAAAATAACAATTTAGTTGGTTACAATTGCCATCGGGAAATTGCATTCAGTTTGAGTTTTTAAATTGCGAAATGACACGGATGCATTCAACAATGATCGATTAATGTGCTTCTGTTTGTCAGATCAGATCGAATCGATGTTTGTGCATAAGTTAAACCGATGCCAGACTCGCCCGGGCTCCAGGGAGAGAGCGGAGAACAACAACAACACAAGGTAAAGACAAGCGACAACAGCAACAACAACAACAACAACAACAACAACACAATGTAAAGACAAGCAACAACAACAACAACACAAGGTAAATACAAGCGACAACAACAACAACAACACAAGGTAAAGACAAGCGACAACAACAACAACAACAACAACAACAACAATACAACGTAAAGACAAGCGACGACAACAACAAAAACAACACAAGGTAAAGAAAAGCGACAACAACAACAACAACAACAACAACAACACAAGGTAAAGACAAGCAACAACAACAACAACAACAACAACACAAGGTAAAGACAAGCGACAACAACAACAACAACAACAATACAACGTAAAGACAAGCGACAACAACAACAACACAAGGTAAAGACAAGCGACAACAACAACAACAACACAAGGTAAAGACAAGCAACAACAACAACAACAACAACACAAGGTAAATACAAGCGACAACAACAACAACACAAGGTAAAGACAAGCGACAACAACAACAACAACAATACAACGTAAAGACAAGCGACAACAACAACAACACAAGGTAAAGACAAAGCGACAACAACAACAACAACAACACAAGGTAAAGAGAAGCGACAACAACAACAACAACAACACAAGGTAAAGACAAGCGACAACAACCTGCCTATCCATCTAACATTCTGTATTAAACGGTATCACTGGAAGACAAACAGTGGCGCTGAATAGAATGTTCCTGGCTCCAGGATCGTCTTAAAAAACAAATTTAAAGCATCTAATTTGTTCATTCAGCACAAATGGTCCAGTACCTACGATATCTACTCATATTTCTACCAATTTGCACATATCAAAATAAGTTTCGCCAGACCGTTAGAAGGCTTTTTGCAACTGGAAGAAGACAGCTGCATGAGGGCTATGATGAACATCTAAAGAGCAACTCAAGTTACATTAGCGCTTCTAGCCACAACAAACAAGATGCGAATACGTAAGAGTCGCATCAAAATGCCGCCACAAAAGCAGTCTTCAATCAACATAGGTTGAAGGTTATTGGTGCTCAGTGTAGCTGAAGGTGTCAACGCCTGAAGGAATATGAAGATGGAAACGGTAGAGGGGACTATATAAACTGTCACGCGGTGCGCTCTGTGGAATAATCTGGTGTAGAATGCAATATGTGTGTAATCCTCTTATATAACTCGAATAATTCACAGTGTTATATTAATGCAATAAGAGAGAGAGAGAGAGAGAGAGAGTGTGTGGGGGGAGAGGGAGGGGAGTGAGGAAGGGAGGGGGAGAGGGGGAGAGGGGGAGAGAGAGGGGTGGAGGAAGGGAGGAAGCGGGAGAGGGTGGGAGGGTGGGAGGGTGGGAGGGAGAGAGGGATGGAAAACACTCAAGAATATTCCGGAATATGGCATACATATTCGAGAATGCGGCACCACCCGAGGCAGTTCTGGAGCCGCTCGTACAAGTTCGAAGAAAATCCACACTATTATGTCAATGAATCAACGACCTACAAGTTTTGCAACAAGAAACACTAAAACGCACATCTGGATTATTGTTCCGCTCGCGCATTGCATGCACATCCGACTTCGTATCGTTCAACTTTTCTCCTCAGCGCAGTTACAATTAAAATAAATCAACAATAATCTTGCTTCCATTTTCAGCTCTCGCGCCATGCCAAACACGGACAGAAATAGCGACAATTATTCGAAATAAATGTGCAGCGCCTCCGGGCGGCAGTAACGGTGGATTTGAGACGCGCCATCGGCCGGCCGATGCTTCCATACCGCATATTGATAACGAGCGTTGAGGAGATGATGTGCCAGTGAGGTTTCGTGCTTTGATTAATGCCGTCTTACGCCACTTCGCTCCCTGGTTGAAGCTCTTGCCGCAGCGGTAGATTAACGTAATGTGTCTGTCTGCTCTGAAGACGGACTCCAAGGTCGTCGGCCCTTTGTCCTGGCTCCAGAAGTGCTCGGACAGACGGTCTTTTGATTTTATATTTAGGGGCGTGTCTTTTGTCTTCCGCATAGAGGCACAAGCAAAGAGTTCTGAGAGGCAGATACCGATCGTAAAAACCCCTCATTATGGTTCATTAGCATGAGAACCACAACAACAGTCCCTAACAATGGCGTCATTCACCATATCACCACTGCCACAACTTGAGGAGTACACATTCAAAATGGACGGCTGGCGGACTGGTACAAACGACTGGTTGGTAGGGCGACGCCATTGTTGTTTACAACGTGTTACGTCATATTATTTGTGCACTTGAGAAATTGAAAATAGGTTCGTACAAAAAGAACGTTATCGTGCTTCTAGTCAAATTTCAACAAATAGTTATTCCACAGTTGTATACAGTTGAAATGGAAAGATTTCTTGACGAACATTAGGAGTTTATCAAATTAAATAAAGATATATGTGCATATATATATATATATATATATATATATATATATATATATATATATATATATATATATATATATATATATATATATATATATATATATATATATATATATATATATATATATATATATATATATATATATATATATATATATATATATATATATATATATGTATATATATATATATATATATATATATATATATATATATATGTATATATATATATATATATATATAGTGTGTGTATGTATATATATTGTATATATGTATATATATATATATATATATATATATATATATATATATATATATATATATATATTATATATATATATGTATATATATATATATATATATATATATATATATATATATATATATATATATATATATATATATATATATATATATATATATATATATATATATATATATATATATATATATACCCGAAACAACATTTGTTAAGCGCCAGGTGGCGAATATGTCTTAATGCAATGCTATTAACAAAATGTTATTTCGGGTAGGCTCCCGCTTTCACCCCTTACCGTCGGTGTTTTCGTTTATTCACCCCCCATCCGGCATGTTTGTTTAAAAAATTTATTAGTAAATGACCAGTGGATGGCGCTACGAGACACCGAGTACAATACGGAGCGCGTTCGGGAGAGAAAATGGCGCCGACGCTGTTCGCCGCATCATGTTGTCGCTGTCGGTATCATGGGAGGCTGCGTTCTCTGCATTGCGCCGTCGAGGTCTCGGGTATAGCGTCTGCACAAGCCTGGCCGTCATTGTAGGATTAACGTTTGAATCGGATTATTTGTGTTTTATTAATCATGCAGTGATAATTTAATTAATCATCAATCGCAATCGATATATTATAGCAATGTTGATGTCGTGAGATGTATAACAGGCGTTCAACGTCCGGCTGAAACTGCGACGTGCTGAGCTACATCAGACCGTTGCGCGACATGCCAGAACGCGGCCCTGGGAAGTGGTTGCAGTAAACGCGTTATTTCACGATGGTGACCATGTCACGTTCATTGCGTTATTTTCAATTGGCCACCAATCACGTACACTCTTACATCCACATTTGTATAATTTAAGATAAAATATCTTGTTGAAACAACATATAAACAAAATAAAACAAATAAATACACACGTAAAACATGTCCTTACAATTCTAAGAACACCTGTCAATTTACAATTCCAACAAATAAAAAATACGCGTGCAAATTATACAATTATACATACATTTATTTAATTTAATAAAAACATTAAACAAAATTATCACTTTACAATTAGTAAAACATCAACATCTGAACGCCTGTCAAGTTAGAAATGTTCACAGTTGTTTTTACAAATCCAATATGCGACTCAACTATCCAACCCAGGGTGGAGCATGTAGATATCCTCGCCGGTCATAGCGTCCGGTCATAGCGTCCGGTTATAGCGTCCGGTCGGAAGGATCACTAACGAGCGACACGTGGCCGCCTCACAGGCGATCAGTCTTGGCAAGTGGCACTCATAATTAGCAAATACGAGAATAAACCGAACCAAAACGAGCAGCAATCGGTCTTCCGTCGACGTGATCTCGCGATCGCGTGACTACAGACGAGACAACGACACCTCTTCGCACTGCAGCGAAATCGCCGCGTCTTTGTCCGAGGACATTACCCCCGGTCAATATTCACATAGGTCCTAAGTAGTAATACTTACATTATCCCTCGGACATTACTCCTGACATGTAAATGCCATAAATGGACCTTGAAATGCATTACAATATTACATTAGTGTATGCTTAAAACAATAACCGAAGAAACCCTACCCGGAGAAACCCTACCCGGAGAAATCCTACACGAAGAAACCCTACCCGGAGAAAACCTACCCGAAGAAACCCTACCTGGAGAAACCCTACACGAAGAAATCCTACCCGAAGAAACCCTACCCGGAGAAATCCTACACGAAGAAACCCTACCCGGAGAAATCCTACACGAAGAAACCCTACCCGGAGAAATCCTACACGAAGAAATCCTACCCGGAGAAATCCTACACGAAGAAACCCTACCCGGAGAAACCATACCCAAAGAAACCCTACCCGGAGAAAACCTACCCGAAGAAACCCTACCGGAAGCAACCCTACGTTGACTCCCTACCCCAAACCCCTAATAATAACAACAAACCATATCCCCTAAAACAAATCCTTAATCTAATAAAAGTATCCCTTAAAATTAATCCCAAACAAGTAATATCACCAGTAAGGGAGACCGGGGCTAGTTGTTGCAATTTTCAGTTAAAGTCACTTTTTGTGAAAAGTATGACAGATGCATTGTTTCTGTCGACGTATGCATTAAATTCATTATTCGTTTTAATAAAATATATCATATCATTGATATTCCATATTGTAGTTAGGTAGATATGTGAAGTTTCCCAGGCGCGGGCTGGTTGTTACATCATACGGGGCACCTTATTACAGCAAAGAACATATGGGTAGCTAAGCAAGCGTCACTCGTACACGATACTGTTATTACATTAATTGGATTACACACATCTATACACCGTATACACACTGTACATAACGATGTAGGTGTTCACAGCTTCATATATATATTTTTTTATTTTTAGTTACTTGGCTTATCGAGAGTCCAACAATTTTCCATCGATGTGTAACCGCCCCTTGATATTTGACAATTTTGTCTGACGCTACTAACATTTATAGTACTGGTTATAAACCAGTACGCTAAGCTTCACAAGTAAAATAAAGCATTCACTGTCAGCACACAATAAAGCATTCATTGTCAGCACACAAATCGCTGACTGAGCCATCGGTACAAAGACTCCGTAACTACTTGCTTCTGTATACAACTAGCCCCGGTCCCCCTACCAATTTCTGACACTAAAAACAAAATGGCTACTACTAAACCCTGACCCTAAAACACGAACAACTAAATCAGAACACACTATGTTTACACTCTGGGGACTAATGTCCTAAGGGAGGTAATCTCCGGGGGGTTGCCTTGTCAAACTTTGTCGAGTGTATATCCGGACCACCTAACCAGATAGACCATAGTGTGCACGGACCGTACATTAATGACCCAGACCAACTCGTTTGAAATCAGATCCCCTGTTTTTCGAGATCACTGTTGTCAGAAAGAACCTGTCATAACCAACCACCTATTTTGAAGCATCACCTGCCGTGAGAGACCACTGGTCATATGGGAACACCTGTCACGAGAGATCACCTCTTTTGAGAGAACACGGATTACCTGTCACGAGAGACCACCTGTCGTGAGAATTCTTGTTAGATATCATGTTTCATGAGAGACGACTATCGTTGAAGACCACCGGTCTTCAGTAATAATGAGTGTCCACGTCTTATTGTAGATTATTGTAGATCAAATGTGACCAAGGAGTATGCGTGTGCGTGCGTGTGCGTGCGCGTGCGTGTGCGTGCGTGCGATTTCCGACTGATTTACGTTGTTTGAATTTCACCACCGTCATTGTTTCGTTGAAAGTTAACTCAACCAGATCGCATGAATAAATACATTATCTCGAATTAGACATCTAATATGGCAAAATTAGGACACATTAATTGGAGGGTGAATGCTGCCGGCAGGGAGAAGGCTGCCGGCAGGGAGAAGGCTGCCGGCAGGGAGAAGTGGACAGGGATAACAGCCGGGCGGTGCAGCCACGAACTAGCCTCAACCCTTTATAACGGGAGCGACGAGGAAGAATACACACGATTCAATTAGCGAATTTTTAAAACATATAATACATTATATTATGTCGCAGACATTTAAGTGATGTTGCAGACGTCTCCCATTATTTTTGGCGTGATTTCTTCAAACACGTTCTTAAACCATCAACGACCACTCTCTGGTAGACTGTGCGACGGCGTAGCCACGAGATAAAGTCAATAAACAGTCGGCAGTCATGGTGGCGCGACAACGCGACAGACACTGGCTGCCACTAATGAACGATGACATGCTGCTTTATGAGTTAATAACACAGTCGTTGATTCGGATACTTCAAAGAGACCGACAACATCGTTGTTGCTCGCAGATTTACCCGCTGCCAGTCGCAGGACAGTACGTGAGGTTGCTTTGTTCTCTCTCTCTCTTTATCTTGTCGCTTTGCGCGATGTTATTTAGAAGAGTTTCGGAAAGAACTTTGAACCTGGGCATTCAAGACGGCATGGGAATGTCCTTGGCTGCGTTAAGTGGACCGGAACGTGTCCGATCTCTCCGTATATTTCGCAGCTCTGACAATCGTACGTCAAACAAGGTGACGAAAGGTTTTCGATTTAGATGTGGGAAGCGGAGCGGTGTGTCATTCATATTAGCGGAATCTCAACGTCCCGTGTGTCCACTGCTGTTTATATGAATGGTACAACCACGTTGGACTGTCGGGTGAGACGACAATTAATGCTTAGTTTGGTGGCCATTGTACCGTTTCTTTGGAAATTGTGTCCCGTGGTTTTCTGCACATCCATCAACGTTAACGTGTGGACATTTTCAGTGTGACGTACTTCGTTTTGTCAGAAACACCAACATCCACTTAGAGTCATTGTGTTGATGCACGAACGGTCATCGACTGTCAATTGCCATCTATTGAAAGTCCTGATGCCACAGTGCAGATCATTGTTAACTCCACGGCATTGTTAATTCCACGGCAGGATTCTTTGATGCAAAAGTAGGGTAGCCTGGGGAAACACGGGCTACACGGACAAGACGGGCAAGACGGCCCCCACCACGTACGCAAAATGTACAACTCTGAACGTCCCCAAATCTGGTGCAAAATGAAGCTAACTTTTATCTGATATCCACCCCGGAAAGCTCAGTAACTCGAGACAGACGTAATTAAATCAGTGTGTTTTAGAACTTTTATATGCACTATTATATGCACTGATTTGATACTTTTCCAATAGTAAAATGATGAATCTATTAAACGGTGTGAATCATGGACTGAATTGGTGACATGATAATATTGTTAATCAGTTGACAGGTCAAGCAATACAAAATGGGCAATAGTGTGTTGTGTTTTGTATACAATGTGTTCAGACGCGTTGTGTCTGTGGCGCAAGACGGTCCCTGTGCATGTGGGGCAAGACGGTCCCTGTGTCTGTGGGGCAAGAAGGTCCCTGTGTCTGTGGGGCAAGACGGTCCCTGTGTATGTGGGGCAAGAAGATCCCTGTGTCTGTGGGGCAAGAAGGTCCCTGTGTCTGTGGGGCAAGACGGTCCCTGTGTATGTGGGGCAAGAAGATCCCTGTGTCTGTGGGGCAAGAAGGTCCCTGTGTCTGTGGGGCAAGAAGGTCCCTGTGTCTGTGGGGCAAGAAGGTCCCTGTGTCTGTGGGGCAAGAAGGTCCCTGTGCACGTGGGGCAAGAAGGTCCCTGTGTTTTATCACACACGCACATGGTCACATTGTATCAAATAGATTATTATGTTTAATATACATTTAATATAATATGAACATTGCATAGTGTACGTTCCGCTAGCAGGTAGGCTATAAACGTTCCGCTAGCATGTAGGCTATAAACGTTCCGCTAGCATGTAGGCTATAAACACACGCACGCACGCACGCACGCACGCACGCACGCACGCACGCACGCACACACACACACACACACACACACACACGCACACACACACATGTTAATGTCAGGCAATCGTTCATTCGTGTAAGCGAAAACAACGGGGGAGGGGGTTATAGACCGGGTTGCCCCAGGCAGAGGGCCGTCTCGTCCCAGGGGTGGGGCAAAACTGCTTTATTTGGGGGTACTCTTATTATTTTTTAAATGCAACTTAGCTAGTTTGTTTGTTTACTGAAAATAGTTTTCCAATGGATAACACACATATCTGTCCATACCGTATATACATTAAAGATATGCGACAGTAGCTCAATGGTGTACGATTTGAACGTTTCCTTAGGTGCGCCGCGCTGCCCCGGGTTACCCTACTCTCAACAAGAACACGTAGCACACAATACAAACGTTCCCGGGGTGCGGTACAACTGCGCATGCTCAGTGAATTACCACCACTGTTGTCTCACTGACGTCATGCGTGTCGTCACGTTTTATTTTATTGTTGTCCAAAAGTAATTTCATTTAAATGTTTAGTCGCAGTGCACTGATAGTGCGTAGCGACCAGCCATTCAGCGATCGGTGATAGTTTCAAGTCTAGGCCATTACAAGGTAGACTTCACGGCGACGATATTGACCCGCCGACCTAGACAAGTGGAAACCCAAGAATGTAGTCGTTAACATGCCGATGCGTAAAGCAACAGAAAACACAAAATATGCAAGAGTTCTCTATCATAGTCAAGAAGGACATTTTGGATAAAGCTACCACTACAGGACTATAATATTATGGATCACTGCATATACCGCATGTACATGTGTGTACGTCCGTGCGTACATTGTTGTATTCCTGGATGCATCCACGCGCATTACAGGCAAACGACCTTGGAAGTTGTTAACGGACTGTGTATTTTATGAGATCTTTCTATGAGATATGAGTTCACGCGGGGCCGACCCTCTGGAATGCGCTGCGGCTGATAGAGTGAATGGACACATTTAAAGCACATCTTAATGCTCACTATTTTGAGCTTGCGTTTAATATATGCAGTGATCCATAATATTATAGTCCTGTGAAATGGTCTGAGAAATGGCAGATGCTGTTCAATTTTGGGAAATGTAAATGCCTACATACAGGACATGGGAACTTGAATGTAAACTATAAAATGGGAGCTACTGTTCTTGGTACTACTGTAAAAGAAAAGGACTTAGGAGTTACAATAAGCGCTGATATGAAAGTTTCAGAGCAGTGTGGTATTGCAGCTTCAAAGGGTAATCAAATTCTTGGATTGATTAGAAGAAACATAACATACAAGGGAAAAAAGTTAATTATACCTCTTTATAAAGCAATAGTTAGACCTCATTTAGAATACTGTATACAAGCATGGAGACCATATCGTAAGAAGGATATAGATACGCTTGAACGCATACAAAGGAGAGCAACTAAAATGATTCCAGAACTTAGAGACCTTAGTTATGAAGAACGCCTGAAAGAATGTGGTTTAACAACTCTAGAGACAAGGAGGTTAAGAGGAGATCAGATTGAAGTTTTTAAGATATTGAATGGGTATGAAAATATTGATAGAAATATGTTTTTCTCACTCAAGAAGGATAGCAGAACTAGAGGACATGAGGTAAAATTAGTAAAGGATCAATGTAGATTGGACACCAGGAAGCACTCGTTCTCACAGAGGACAGTAAATGAATGGAACAAACTGTCTACAGATTGTGTAACTGCTAGCAGCGTGAATATGTTTAAAAACAAGGTTGACACATATATCAGGAGGGCGGGTTATAAGTAGGTGAACATTGTTGGACTCTCGATAAGCCAATGGCTTCCTTGTCCACTTGCCATCTGGGCCTTTGGCTTGGATGGCAAATCTTGTCTTGTTAAATCTTGTTAATATCATGTTTTATATCTTTTATTCTATATTTTATATATACATACGTTTTCTTCTTTTATCATACTATTTATTATTTTAATTGTCTGCTAATTGTACATAATTTATTCATTAATATTTAATAATCCAGCTATTCATTATATTTTATATTTGTGTTATTATTCCTTAGTTGAATGTACCTATTGACCATTTGTATACAGTTTAGCTACCGACGGTATTTACATATATATTTAGTATTTTATTGTCAAAATGTAGACACTCCTGCACACGGTCTTACTGTGGATATGAGTGTATAAATAAAGTTTATTATCAGTTTATTATTATACATCGTGAGAAAACGTAACGTTTTCTTGTGCTATACACTAATAATTCTGTCAGATAATGGCAACTAAGCCATTGTCGCTAAACGTCCACCTGAGCTTTAATGCTTCGTCCAGCTGAGCTTGCCTGGCAAAGCGTCGAAAGGTGTCTCCTAAAAATCGCATAAACGACGAACTAACAACATCTTATGTATGCCGTTTTCGCACCTATGGTGGGCCATGCCTGAACGAACACGTGCACACACACACTCACCCCTACATGACGACACTGTACAGTGTTACTGGCAAGTGACATCGGTGTAGCCGCTGGTCCAGATACAAAGAAGCACCACACGCGTTAAATTAATTACAGTAACCGAAATTACTTTAAGGAAAGGTAATGGGCAATTTCGTGCAATGCAAATTTATTCAGCTATATCAGTGAGTACCTGGTAACACAGAAAGTGATGATTTTCTAGTGATGCAAATATGATGTAAACGAAATAGAGTTTGTGCCCGCCTGAACAGGTATGCTAGATTATGCGAAGAGTAAATTGCTTACAAGTCCTAAGTGACTTGACACAGGCCTAGACGAGAACCGTGCCTAAGTAGACACGCTAATGAACAACTACACGGAGAGCAAGTCATAACAAAAGTCATGTTACACGGATCGCTAGACATAATAAAAGTCATGTTACACTGAGCGCTAGACATAATAAAAGTAATGTTGCATGGAGCGCTAGACATAATTAAAGTCGTATGCGCAGGTCTAGCGTTCGACATAGGTGTCGACATAATATTATGAAGTCGCGTACTCGTTTCTCCAGCTGAGTTTGGCAGTGGGGATTGAATTAAACTACCCATTTTGTACTAAGGTGCCCCGCGTGAACCCCGGTGATCTATCTGCACTCGGCCATAGCTTAAGTGTGCAACTTTAAGATCGATTGTGTGATCCATCAATTCACGCCAACAAGCGGGATTCTTCGATGGTCAGTTTTAGGAAAGTCGCTTTTAATAGACTGAACTTTGACGGACGGCCGGAAACTCCGACCCACGCGTGCGACTTTTAGCTCAACCCCACGCCCGGCATTCCTGAGACACGTGCTGCCATCGGCCGGCTGACAAGTGCATTACTAAGATAGACTGCAGGATGGCGACAAATATATCTCAGCTGGATGGAGACACATCTGAAGGCCTGTTAGCTGGATTTGAGGCGTTACAGATGCGGTTCAGCTTAAATTTCGATCCTCAACTGATTTAGTCTATCGCAAATCCGGTTCGTTGACGTCCAAATATGTAGTGCGTGAATAGTTGGTGTAGCATCCGCAGTCAATTGATTAAAAATGCCTATTTTACTCAAATCATCGTAAGAATTGACTTTAGTCGTTAGATCTAGTAAAGTTAAAAAACAATCGAATAGAGAAGGAACCTTGTTTAAAGTCAACAATATGTCTAGAATAGTGTAACCTTTTGGTGACCAGAACAAAGAAACGCAAACACTTACCATCGCTTTAATAGTCTTGCTTCCTATTAAATAAAGTATTTAAAGATAAACACTTGTTTGGCTAAAGCTATTAAAGATCAATTTCCAAGAGGAACTTCTGTGAACAAGTACAAAAACATTCCTTTCGCTTTTTGTGTCTTCCTCTCGTCTAAATTCTAAACAGGATCGAAGGCCGCAATAATCCAATATTATAGTCACCAGAAAAGGTCAATGTCTTAAAGTTGTCAAACCACCTTTAAAACACACCTCTTGAAATACATGTAAAGCCGTCTGAGCGCAATGCAAATATCGTAGATGACTGTCCGTATTGCATTGACGTATTCTTCCGACAATGAACGTGGAACGAAATGATTAGTAGTGACATCAACGCAAATGACAAAGGGCAGAAGTGGGAGTTAGCAACAGCATTTATCGACAAGGCGTTGCAACGCGTCCGATGTAATATATTTCCCCTATTAGTTCACAACGGCACGTTTGTGACACTGGTGGTAGTATGTGTTCGCGTTGTACTGGTTCATCAGCCGTAACACTTGCTCATGTGTCATGTGGTGTTGAACGCACTGGGTGTTCGTGGTGTCGTTAGACACATCGATCACCCCGAAGAGCCTGCTAAGACTAACAGCGGAGTGTGTTGCAGAATTTCTGCAAGGACTTAACGACCGGAAACAGCAATGCACCAGGAAGGTCGAGTCGACATTTCAGCACGACTAGTATCGAATACATCAGCGTACAGCGGAGACCAGGCACGATTAATAATGACACGACGTCAGGCGTGGAGTCGAACGAATAGAACCAACGCTGTCCAACGCGTCGTACGGGGACCGGTCATTGTTTAACTTCGGAGTCCATACCATATGAATAGTGCCAGTGATTTTGATACAGTGGCCACTATGTTTGTTACTGACAATGATAAGCTGATCATACGATGTTTGTTTTGTTATACTTTCCCGCCTCAGTGCCAATATAATGATACACTCATTGAAAGAAAGAAGGAAGTGAAAGAAGGAAGCTGTTATTGTGAAGCGTATTCATGAATTATGTCACATAAATTGCGCGGAAAAACGCATGGGTTTCTACCAAAAATCTTCGCTTCATAGCATTCCTTGTTCAAAATCAACAATGTGTCTAGAACACTGCAGTTTGTTTGGTGAACAGAACGAGGAAACTCGAACACATATAGGCATGTATACGATCAGTGTAATATTAATGACTAGCTTCCTGTTAACTAACATATTATAAATTAATCAATCTTCCAGGAGGAACTTCTGTGAATAAGTACAAACACGTGCCTTTCGTTTGTCGCGTCTTCTTCGCGTCTGAACGCAATAATCCGTCTAGTCACCAGAAAATGTCAATGTCTTAAAGTTGTCAAACCATCTTTTAAAAACACACCTCTTCAAATATTGTAGATGACTGTTCGTATTGTACAGATGTATTGTACGGATGTATTGTACAGATGTATTCCTCGTATGGCGACCCAAGTTACATGGAACGCCACATAAACCTCGATTTGACCCGGTAGCTGAAGACGCAGTAACCACGATACGGTAACTCAACGAAGCAACATCTCGTAACTGCCGCGCAAAGGACAACGAAGTGAACTCAACGTCGACAAATGATTGCGACAGCTAATTGACTTACGCTAGGACGGCGAGTTACATAAACGCCACACTCGATCGGTTCTCGACTACGAGCCGATAAATCTGCCAGCGATATTCTATTAAGGCCGATTTACGACAACAGCAGCGACACTTGCGAAGTCGACAGTTTAATCAGGTCTAAACGTCTGACGAGGTATTCAGATAATAAATAGGTTCGGAGTTTCATTTGATTTTGAACAACTGGATTGTTGACAACAGGAAGATCTGTCCGGTGAATGAGACCGTTGGCAACCCGTGAAAGGCACGCACCCCTCAATGGAGCAAAACTCGAAAAGACATTTTTATTAATGCAATTACAGTTTTCGGGATGTGGCATATACGTTATCTGCCGGTTTAAGATGAAGCATTTGTCAGGTTGCTGAACAACGAACGATTGTGTGTGCGCGTTCGTGCGTGCGTGCGTGCGTGCGTGTGTGAGTGCGTTCTTGGCCAAATGGGTGGATACTTAACTCGATATACCCAACAGATTCATGTCAAACGTGCGAGTCAAACGTTTCTGCGTGGTTTGGACGCGACGGGGACACTAGAATAACACGATAACTTATCGCGCGGTTGTCGCACTCGTGTGATCCCAAGTGTATTGACGTACTTCTTGTTATGTTTAATAAATAGACACGGACTGAAACGCAGCGCTCTTTTAATCACATAATGGCTATTGTCCGGGGTGCCGTTATGCGCTGTACATGATGAGCTGGAAATTACATCAGTCGCGTTACACTTGGTGCAGAACACGTGATACCCAGTACGAGGTGTGTCACACGTGACACTTTTGGCTGCAGGTTATACGTGCTTTGTGCGTATCGCGAAAAACGTACACCGGAAGACCGCGGCTGAGCTTCAAGAAACGTCCAGATCATACTAAAACCGCATTAAAGTTGTGATTACGTTAGGTGATGCTTCGCCGAGATGGCGTGATTTTTATGTGACTAGACAATCTTGTCGCGTGTACTCTGATTGTCTAATTAAGTAAAATGATCACGTCGTCGTGGCGACACATCGTCTGCTACTGTTCAACGAAATTGCACCTTGGGGTCCGTCTGCATTCGTTTGATTGTTACGACAAAGCTACATTTGACAGATTCTGTTAGTGTGTTGACTATGCCCATATTAATTACTATTTCATACCGATTTTGAGATTGACTAATCATTTTGTTATTATTATTATTATTAGATCTGTTATTATTATCATTCTATTCCAAATAGTGACCCTTGTAGTTTTAATCAATCAATTAAACAGTCAATCCGGAATGACTTTCAGGGTTTGATATATGCGTCATCATCCGGTTTAAAAGACAGTATTTCTCAGGATGCTGAATAGTGAAAGATTTCATGCGTGCATGCGTGCGTGTAAATATATGTATGTATGTACGTATGTATGTATGCACGTATGTATGTATGTACGTACGTACGTATATATGTATATATGTATATATGTATATATGTATATATGTATATATATATATATATATATATATATATATATATATATATATATATATATATATATATATATATATATATATATATATATATATATATATATATATATATATATATATATATATATATATGTAAGTTTAGGCACTTGATACATTGAAGTCATCATTGAAATAATGATATGCTAATTGTTATTTACACATTTTATAACGGTTCTAAAATCACAAGTAAGGTCGGCTTGGTGATAATGTTGTGAAAAAGGTTGGCTAGTTGAATGAGACTTCGAAGCACCATAACGTTGTAGCAACCACAACATTGTAGCAACCACAACACACAGACTAGTCCGTTAACAGAACGTTGCCGAGTGCAGAAAACAACAAAAACAAAAAAGTAGGTTCGTAAACGTCACTGT
This sequence comes from Lamellibrachia satsuma, assembly GCA_033239005.1. Taxonomy (NCBI): domain Eukaryota; kingdom Metazoa; phylum Annelida; class Polychaeta; order Sabellida; family Siboglinidae; genus Lamellibrachia; species Lamellibrachia satsuma. The sequence continues at coordinate 28,188,782 of BSQZ01000001.1, read as the reverse complement.
TATGATAGTTCGCATATATATTGATGGAATTACTTTACTTATTACATCTGAGGTACATTATTATTATCATCAAACAAATCAGAACATTATTGTTGACTTATAAAAGAAATGTGTTTTGTAACTTTGTTGGAAAAAGATTATAAACTATTTATATACCAAGACATTTGTTCATGGGATATTTGACCACATTTTAAAAGTTAAAATTAATGTTTTTTAAAGGAATATAAAGTTGTGGCTGAAGATTTGCAGGGTGTGGAGTTTCCTCCTATATTCAACCACCAAATTAACAAAACCGGGCAAATACACGCATAATTTCTATGCATCAAGTTGTTATTTTTGCAGTGTTTTGATGCCAAATCATTAGGTTCCCCTTTATACGTTTAAATATGTATACACAACATTTATGTAACTGGCTTGCTTTGCTATTGAATGGGTATGAAAATATTGATAGAAATATGTTTTTCTCACTCAAGAAGGATAGCAGAACTAGAGGACATGAGGTAAAATTAGTAAAGGATCAATGTAGATTGGACATCAGGAAGCACTCGTTCTCACAGAGGACAATAAATGAATAGAACAAATTGTCTACAGATTGTGTAACTGCTAGCAGCTTGAATATGTTTAAAAACAAGGTTGACACATATATCAGGAGGGCGGGTTATAAGTAGGTGAACATTGTTGGACTCTCGATAAGCCAATGGCTTCCTTGTCCACTTGCCATCTGTGCCTTTGGCTTGGATGGCAAATCTTGTTAAATCTGTTAAATCTCTGTGGTGTTCTTTCCTCCCATTAACACATGCCTTATCATGTCAAGCTAATGACCAGGCCTTTTGGAAATGCCTGGGTAACATGGGTGTGAACTATCCAGTAAAGTGAACTGTTAAATGAGCACTTAATTGAGTTAATTGGGAATTTGTCAGTTAAATTAAATTAAATTAACCCGTTTTGGTGAAGTTAATTAATTAAATTAAATTAATCTAACCTTTCTGGTAAAGTTAATTATTTAAATTAAATTAATTGATTTAATTAAATTAAATTAACAATTAACAATTGAAATTAACCCATGCCTGGTATGTATGTATGTATGTATGTATGTATGTATGTATGTATTTATGTATGCATGTATGTATGCATGCATGCATGTATGTATGTATGCATGCGTGTATGCATACCATTCCTGTGCAGATTCAGGAAACAATGTAGCCTAACAATTAGCACGCTCCGCCAATAGCGTGTTGAAGTGCCCCGTTAACGCGTTCGTGGATCAGGTTATGTCCAAGCACTACACACAATTGCGACTGCTCGGGGAATACGGAACAAGCTTACGATGTGGACTGATTGACTTATCGGGTTTACAATAGCTTTATCACTGCGACTCGCAGGGGCCAGGGAGGCTAGAGAGGTTGGAACGGCAGTAATGGCATTGGTAATGGTTGAATGATTGGATGTGATGTTGGTGGCGGTGGCGGTGGTGGTTGTTGTTGTTGTTGTTGTTGTGGTGGTTGTGGTGGTGGTGGTTGTGGTGGTGGTGGTTGTGGTGGTGGTGGTGGTGGCGGTAGTGGTGGTGGCGGTGGCGGTGGCGGCGGCGGTGGCGGTGGTGGTGGTGGTGGCGCTGGCGCAGCCGTAATGTAACAAATATTGACAAATAGGACGGAGGACCGGGCAAAGGTAAAATATACCTACCCGCGGCGGAAATAAAACGTATTATTCGATATTATGACCATTAGTAAACCAATCGTTTTCTGCGGGCCGTCAACAATTGCCTGTTCCGGAAGCCATTGTTTTTGTAGGTAACGTGCCTTTAAATGCCCAGGTTTTGCGCTTAGTCATATGCAGTGGACGATAATCACGATTCATGAGCGGGCAAAGTGGACTGGGGCTGTAACATAACAACGAACGTAACAAAAACTTTCTGTAAACTGTTCTTTCACTATAAATAAAATAACTAATCGCACAGCGTTTCAGGAAACAGCGAATGTTGAACACGCGCACAGAAAAAGGCTGAATACAGTTGCCTGAACTTCCAAGCGAACAAAAATCACAAAAACCTGTTTAAGAACTGCATTATGTGGTCTGACCGTTCCACTGATGCATCTGGCAGATAAGTTTGAACGACCAGTTTTATTATGTTTGCATCACTCAACCTGTACATTGCGAATGTTGTGGCTTGCGCGAATCCGTTCGTAATTACATCTTAAGCGCCTTTGAGAATCGAGGCTTCGGCAGATAAATGGTGACCCGTCTTGTGTACCGATAAGCCTCCGGAAATCGCCAAGTCACAGCCGAAGACCGACTCGCGCGAACGGAAACGTCTCGCCTCTCCAGCCCGACGTTGTCGGCGTCGGTTGACGATAGCGTCGCCCTGGAGGATCACGCGCTCAGCCAACGGTGTAAGTTGGCGACAATTGCCAACCCAGCGCTCACAAACACGTTTTATTGGCTGCTGATTGCGCGCGCTGGCACGCTGCCAAGCGCTTTTTTGGCGGAGCAAAAGAAAGCCAGTTGTTGACCGAGTTATGGCGGCGACAATGGATTTGTTAGCGGGTCAACTGTGAAGAAACCGGCTGACGAAGAAACGCGTAAATTGATCGACAAACGCACCGGGACTCGATCGGCGACAGCTGTAAATGATAAACTTGGAGGATATGAAATATCGTTGTTAGCGGGCAGGTGGTCTTGCCACCGGCAGACACGGCGAAAATATGGGATTGGTCGATGTCCCTCTAACTAAACGGATACGCGTCGTTGTTTTTGGTGACGGTTTTTTGAAATATGTTATGACGTTTGCGAAGGGTTATTTCGAAGTCATGCTGGGGCAGAGTAGATGAAATGACTGTCGTTGAATCGTGACCATGACACATATGTTGTTGATTTGACAACTCCAGAATAACGAAATAGTTCATGTTGGCACGATATATTTATATAAGTCATCAGGATAGTTTCATAATAAATATCACTACGGCATCAAAATTCAACGACATGTCATAAACATTACAATAAAACAATAAGATAATTCCAATAGGGACTTCTTTCTAATATGCTACCAAACCATGTATAAAACAAAAGAAATAAGCCTTGCTTACTAAGTTTGACCTTTTTATTTATCGTAAAATCATGTTATATAGCATACACAATTATCTATTGTAACATTTCGACCGCCTATATATGATTTAGTGAAACATATTAATAACATACTTTCACCGGTCTGTTCATTCACGTGATAGACATTATCAATAACACCCGTAAAAATATGCTCCCCTCATGCATCGTGCAATGTAAACATGATGCTCCCCTCATGCATCGTGCATTGTAAACATGATGCTCCCCTCATGCATCGTGCAATGTAAACATGATGCTCTCCTCACGCGTCGTGCAATGTGAACATGATGCTCCCCTCATGCGTCGTCCAATGTAAACATGATGCTCTCCTCACACGTCGTGCAATGTAAACATGATGCTTTCCTCACGGGTCGTGCAATGTGAACATGATGCTCCCCTCATGCATCGTGTAATGCAAACATGATGCTCTTCTCACGCGTCGTGCAATGTAAACATGATGCTTCCCTCATGCGTCGTGCATTGTAAACATGATGCTCCCCTCACGCGTTGTGCAATGTAAACATGATGCTCCCCTCACGCGTCGTGCAATGTAAACATGATGCTTTCCTCACGGGTCGTGCAATGTGAACATGATGCTCCCCTCATGCATCGTGTAATGTAAACATGATGCTCTCCTCACGCGTCGTGCAATGTAAACATGATGCTTCCCTCATGCGTCGTGCATTGTAAACATGATGCTCCCCTCATGCGTCGTGCAATGTAAACATGATGCTCCCCTCATGCATCGTGCAATGTAAACATGATGCTCCCCTCATGCATCGTGCATTGTAAACATGATGCTCCCCTCATGCATCGTGCATTGTAAACATGATGCTCCCCTCATGCATCGTGCAATGTAAATATGATGCTCCCCTCATGCATCGTGCAATGTAAACATGATGCTCCCCTCATGCATCGTGCATTGTAAACATGATGCTCCCCTCATGCATCGTGCAATGTAAACATGATGCTCCCCTCATGCATCGTGCATTGTAAACATGATGCTCCCCTCATGCATCGTGCATTGTAAACATGATGTTCCCCTCATGCATCGTGCAATGTAAACATGATGCTCTCCTCATGCGTCGTGCATTGTAAACATGATGCTCCCCTCATGCATCGTGCAATGTAAACATGATGCTCCCCTCATGCATCGTGCATTGTAAACATGATGCTCCCCTCATGCATCGTGCATTGTAAACATGATGCTCCCCTCATGCATCGTGCAATGTAAACATGATGCTCCCCTCATGCATCGTGCAATGTAAACATGGTGCTCCCCTCATGCATCGTGCATTGTAAACATGATGCTCCCCTCATGCGTCGTGCAATGTAAACATGATGCTCCCCTCATGCATCGTGCAATGTAAACATGATGCTCTCCTCACGCGTCGTCCAATGTAAACATGATGCTTTCCTCACGGGTCGTGCAATGTGAACATGATGCTCCCCTCATGCATCGTGTATTGTAAACACGATGCTCCCCTCACGCGTTGTGCAATGTAAACATGATGTTTCGACCAAAGTAAAATCTATTTCTGGCTTTCGATACCGTATTTTGGCGGTCAGTGTATTTAGGAAATATTTATTCTATAATGTAAAAAAAATTACAACTTCCCCAATCTCAATTTCAGCTCGCCTTGTTCGAACATCTTTCTGAGCCTATCTGGTTAAACATATATCTCACTGCTCACACCACTTGTAGAGTATTCGAAGCTTGCCTATTTAGCCTACAGCAGTGACATCTGCCCGACATACACCCTGCGTGAGAGGAAAGACACTGTCCACATGCGATGGCTGAGAAAAATCCTAGGTATTTGATGACAGAAGTGACAACTGAGAAAGTTCTCGTTAGAACAAGATTCCGTCCACTCATCAATACTCTACGTCATCGCCTAATTCGCTGGGCTGGACAGATATGCAGGATGGAAAACAACAGACCACTAAAATCATTCTTGTTTGATGAGCTGCGGGAAGGAAAAAATGATCAATGTGTAGACCTCATCGTCACTACAAAGATGTTTTGACACGTGACCTGAAATCTGGGGGAGGGAGGTAGGGAAGGAGGGAGGTAGGGAGGGAGGGAGGGAGGGAGGGAGGGAGGGAGGGAGGGAGGGAGGGAGGGAGGGAGGGAGGGAGGGAGGGAGGGAGGGAGGGAGGGAGGGAGGGAGGGAGGGAGGGATCGATGGAGGGAGGGAGGTAGGAAGGGATGGAGGGAGAAAGAGGAGGCAGGGAGGGTGAGGGCGGGATGGAGCGAGAGGGAGGGAGAGAATGCGAGAGAGAGTGTATAAACATTATTTTTGGTCGGCCTACGTAGCCAAGTGAACGTGTACCTTTGATAACATGTGCCATTAATTGTGTTATACGTGGATGACGATTGGTGCGGACGGAGTTACGACCATTACCAAGAGGCGCAACGTAGGCAGTGAAACAGCGGCAAACAGACCGCAGGAAAAGGGCAGACCATGTATAAGATGGGGAGACTGCGTAAAGAGGGATGTAAGAGATGCGGAGGAGGGTGAAACGTGGAGGGGAAAGGTGGAGATATTAATCAGGGAGAATTATAACAACTGCTCATCCTCGCCCCATATGAAGAGAACGTTTAGGAAGAACAGGTTACGCACCAACAAACCTACTCATTGTCAAACGACATCATGCTCAGAGGCAGACGCATGCACGTGTGCACGTGTGCACGTGTGCACGCACGCACGCACACGCACACGCACACGCACACGCACACGCACACGCACGCACTCACTCACGCGCGCGCGCGCACACACACACACACACACACACACACACACACATACGCGTGCACGCCGGTTTGAAGGTCCAGGCAGGCACTTTAATCGTGGGATAAAACAACGTGGACGTACGACTACATAAATTGGACGCTGTGTACACTGAACAGCTGTACGGGACATTTTCACAGTACCTGCGCACAGCTTTGCGCCGCAGACTGCTGTTTAATTGAGCGTCCAAGTAAGAGGCAGTTATTTACGCGCACCGTAAATCATCACTTCGATTGTGCTCCTCTTGCGCCGTCAGCGCGGGCAGCCGTCAGCCGCCGACTGATTCACGTCAACCTCGCCAGGCCTCGTGGAGCTTCATCGGGGCGGACGTGCTTCTAACCGCATTCCATCTAGTAACTTATTTCTATATATTGTTGCTATGGCTTTTTTGTTTGTTTGACGGCGGTTTAAATAACTGTGTAAATCCTAGAAGTTGTGTTTATTTGTCATGGGACGGGCCATGCCGGCTTTCTATATATATATATTTAAACTACGGCATTTTTGCAACACAAGAAGTATGAATGCAAGTCGTGTTTACAAAGAGAACATACATATATTTGTCGTGGAGCGGTCCACGTCGGGTTTCGTCAGCGGGAGGCGTGTTTCATGCTGTATTCCGTCAAATAACTCATTTCTATCTCGGTTTAACTAACTGTGGAAATCCAAGTAGTATAAATACGAGTTGTGTTTACAAAGAGAGCTATATAAAGTAGTGTGTGTGTGTGTGTGTGTGTGTGTGTGTGTGTGTGTGTGTGTGTGTGTGTGTGTGTGTGTGTGCGTGCGTGCGTGCGTGCGTGCGTGCGTGCGTGCGTGCGTGCGTGCGTGAGTGCGTGCGTGCGTGCGTGCGTGCGTGCGTGCCTGCGTGCCTGCGTGCGTGCGTGCCTGCGTGCCTATATGTCTCTTCCCTCATATCTCCGACAGTTTCACATATGTGGGGCTTAAATTGTGGATGCGTGTCGGGGAGGGGCGTGGGGATGATTCTAATTAGCAACGTGTGTTCTACGATTGTTCACAGATACATGGCCCCAAAATCACGTACCACTGCTGGTTTGACGAAGCCACTGACATTGCCACTGACATTGCCACTGACATTGCCACTGACATTGCCCTACCAAAACTCGACTGAGTCACAAGTTCTTGCCTTTTCTCCAGTGCATCGCCTAATTCTGAAACCTGCCTTCGACATAGGTGGTCGTTTTTCAGCCCAGGTAGTCGACAGTCGACAGGACCGCTGCTTCGGGAACTTAGATGAGCTGGGGAATGTAATCGTCAATGTTTGACAACCAAGTTCAGCTTCGCTGGGATTAATTCGGCTTTTTGCAATAATAAAACATAAATTTCCATGGTTGGCGCATCCCCGTTGTCACCTCTTTGATCCGCCGACAGATGTCAGCATTTTCGCATTCCGCGAAGCTTGCCACGACGGTTACGTAAACACCGCACATCAAATCTCTGTTTAGTCTGGCGACCGGTCGTTTCTATCATCGAGGGTCGTGTTTATTACGCTGGGTCTGAGTAGAAGGGGACAACGAACGTGGGGTCAACGAACGACGGGTCAGTGCACGTGGGGGCAACGAAAGACGGGACAACGAACGTGGGGTCAGTGCACGTGGGGGCAACGAAAGACGGGACAACGAACGTGGGGGCAACGAACGACAGGGAATCGAACGGGGGGGGGGCAACTTCCCCTCTGTCGAACGAAAATTTCTCAGCAATTTCTTTTTTGTTTTGATGTTCATTTCGTCGACGGAGTGTGGAGGCATTCACGGCTGACCACTAAGTGGACATACATTTGATCAGATGTCACAAAAATCGCAGTACAGTACGTTGATTGTGGAGAAGTAATGACTCGTACTAACATTTGCTAACGTCATAAGTGTGGTTAAAGAACCGTGTACATTGTCTTTACCCTGTAGGGTGCTGGGTAGGCCCCCCAACTTGGGCTCGTGTAGGCTCTACAGCCCGGGTGGTCACGTGACACATAGCTAATGTACCATCCTTGAAAACGTGTCTAACTGATCCTCTAAACAAGGTTTAGACTTCTGTCAAAACTACACACTTTTCAAGCTAAATGGATTGAAATATTCACCGATTACAAGTAAAATCGGCATTGTTCCATGGTAAATTATGAATAAATGATAAATTAATTCAATAATATATTTGACTCTAAGATTAATGGGCCCTCTCAGTTTCTACCATTTATCGTAAAAAAGCGTTTTGAGATGTCCATAATATATACCCATAATTACTAAATGCGTTGCGTGATTTTACGTCCGTTGGACACAGAAAACATGCCCATAAAACTTGGACTTTGTCCTAAGTATGGTATATTGGCAATGTACTGAGTGAACCCCCCGCTCTGTATGGCTGAAGAAGGACATAACCGATGTTCATTCGGAAATAGCTAAACGGGGTTCGACACAAATAGAGGTTCAAACGAACTCCTGGAGTCTCCTGGACCCGACATATTCAAACCAACTGACCAACATACTATGAACATAGTTGGCGTAATATTAATTTATGTAGCATTTTTAATGTAGTCACTTTATATACTTCCAATTTCTGTCGTCTACCGAGTGTGCCCAATATGTAAGTTATTTTATTTAAGGCTAGAAGGGCCGGTAGCACCGCGGTTAAACCAAAGCCATTTACACACTACACACGGAAACGTTGGTCCCAGCGAACTCCACAATTCCTCCTGCGCGCACAAGAAAACCACAAAAGTTAATTAAGAATGATTCCTATTTCACTTGTAGTTTGACTTTACCACCGCACGTTGTTGACAATTCGCCAAACATGCACGACTATATATATCATTCTTCCATAAATGTAAAAGTTCACCGGACTAATATTAGTCCGGACGAAGTATGTGTTAACACAAAACAAGAATCAAGTGATCAGTAAACGGAAGCCATTACAACCAGACAGCCAAACCAGATCTACCTGCCCCGCATCAACATATATTGAATCGAACCATACGACCTGGAATCGTGATACGTGAACCAAGTTTAAAACCGTTTTAATAAAGCTGGTTTACGACAGTCGTGATATGGCTGTCACATCACGACAGTTGCAAAACGACTGTCGTAAACTGCATTAAAACTCGCACCGTTGCAGCGTTGACTTTTCCGCGTCACCCTGACGTTCCAACCGTAAACTCGGTCCGGCCGTTCTCGCGCTGTTAATGTGTAAAATTGGTCGTTAAGTTTGCTTGTTGTGATGTCGCGTAGCGGTTGCTGTATCAACAGTTATAAAACGGGCCCATTTGTTGACGATTTATTTCAACGTATTCACTCGATTAGCTGCGACGCTCCTTTATAACGGACTGGAGCGAGACACGCAGCGACAATTTAGGGCGTTGTAAATAACCGGCTTCTGGATAAACGATTGACGTATATTTAGCTGGCAATTCGCAGGTATTGCGTACCACGGATTTCTGCGTCGCACACAGGGAGAAGAAGAGGGAGAGGGAGGGGGAGAGGGAGAGAGAAACAGACTGCAGGCATGCATACATACATACATACATGCATACATACATACATACATACATACATACATACATACATACATACATACATACATACAAACATACATACATACATACATGCATACACAGACATACAGACAGACAAACATACATACTTTTAGACATACAAACATATACAGAAATACGCACATACAGACAGACAGATTTGTCTCGCAAAATACTCAAATATGAACCACTCATAAAAGTCAGCAGCGTTGATTTCCCACCGGCGTCCAGCGAGCAAAATGAAGCTTATCTCTAGTTCTCGCCTGGTGATTAATTATGCGCCTTTTTCAACTATGTCAACTGGTCTGTCGTATCTGCGCCACTCGCGTGGTGGCAGTTGTATCGATTGGTCGTATTAAGTGCTTTGCTCTGTCGGAACCAACTAAGCAGCATTCCGGTTATTCAACACGCTTGTCTTATTCATTACCTTTCCCACTCGGTATTTGTCGAGTAACAAATCGTTTGTCTCTTAAAAATCTACGTTTCCTGCGAGTCGCCGCGTCAATTCGTACGACGTTCCCCCGATTTACACTATACAGACGTTGAAGCAAACACGTAGCTATATTGGTTTCGACAAATAGGTTTCGTCACGAAAACATAACACGCAAAGCGTGCGTTTATATTTTTACAGTGTTAAACAAAGGCAAAGATTTGTTACTGGTTTAACACGGGAGCATGCGTCGGTTTTTATTGTTATGATCTTTTACTTGTCAACACAAAAAGTTCCATTTCCTTTCACAAAAGTCACTGTTATGTTTAAATGTTAATGGGCGTTATGGTGCATTGTGTGCATCACTCTGAAAAATTATGTTTTGGGCGACACTGTTTTTGCTTGAAAATCCAGTTACCAACAGAACATGTAACGTTCTTTTAACAGTTAGTGAAGATACACTGTTGGAAGTTTTTGTACAACCGACACGCACCGCGCCGGACCCAACACGTACCCTTAAAACTTTATTCCACACATTCACATTTCCACCGTATTTTAGATAGATACCGTAGATAGAAACCATGCGGGGGGTCATTCTTCCGTGGCACATTTATCCAGATAAAAGTCCGCGTAGGCACCGCGGCGAAATGGGTAAGTTATGGTTTAAACAGCCCGAATTGTTTAATAAAAAAAATATTTCGGAATTCCATGAATCTCGTTGGTGTCTTTTTACTGGACGTGATTACCTCAGAACCAATGAAAATCTCATTACGACAACTAGCAAAAATGCCCGTCCCCAGGACGGGATAACTTGGAAGTTCATACGTGACAGTCATGATGGCAATGCTTACCAAATGCCTCAGGCCAATATGCCACCAATACGCTCGAGATTGTTTAAGGGAACGTCAAACGTATTACCAGAAACAACCGCGTCACGCACGTGATGCAACACTCGTTGCGTGTTCAAAATGTTGAAGGTCGCGTGAATTTAGACCCATGGATACTTGTGTTGGTTGTAGAATAGCAGAATATCTTTTTATTGTGTATTGGCCAATAGGTGGGTGCGTGCTGTCTACTATAATTAATATAAACCGCCCAGGTGGCGCTACGTACTCTCAAACGGTTTACGTAACGAAATATTCGCCCCGCGGGCGCGCGTGGTTTCTGCGAATGTTGGAAGTTACCGTTTCACGTGGCGAACATTTGATTTACCATAAAAACCACAAAGAACCCTTAATATACGGAGTATTTCGAAAAAATAAAGGCGTTACATTTCATTCGTGGGGTCGTAGATTAATCCCTGAAAGTTTGGTGTCCGAGGTGCAAGCCGTCTAACATAACCACATACAATCATACACACGCTAGCTCGATTGTAATAATAATAATAATAATAATAATAATAATAATAATTAACTTCTATGTTAAAGTTAGATATAATGTTTGACTGGGTGAATGTTTCGGTTTCTTAGATTGTTGCAATTGACATTTTAATTATCTATCAAGAAACTTATACAAACACACACACAAATTATTGACAGACAAATTAAACGTTGACGACAAAATCGTGGTTTTAACATAACGCGCGACAGACAAATAACGGTCTACCAGGGCGCGCGGAACACATACCACGTGATTACGACGTCACTTACCGAGTATGCAGGCGAAGAACACGACGCTGTAGATGGCGATGAAGGTGACGCGAACGGAGGTGTGGTCGAACGGGTTTGGGTACGGCTCCAACATCATCCCCTCCATCGTGTCATTGTCGACATCCGACTCGTTTTCCGGTCCGCTGTAGTTCATCGCGTTCGTCGGGCGGCGCCTTGCTTGGTTAGTTTAAGGTTAGCCGCCAGAGGCTTGAGTCGGCACTTCGATGATTGTTCCGGCGGTGAATGGGTGTTAGGTCGTACGTAACAACTGTCGCGATGTTCAGCCGACTGTGGCGAGAAATCGATCACTTGTCAATGTTGAGAGAGCATGCAACGTTTAGATCAACCGTCATCTCGTTCAAGGTTACGGCAATACGTCCGGTCAGTGCTGAAACGACCTTTGTATGAACGCCGAAAGTTATACCTACCTATGTACAGTAATCCTATCCGTCACGAACGTGATGATTTAATTAGGCGAGCGGCGCCTCGACCTCTCCCGATCACCTCGAAACCCTGAAGGTGCGAAATTGGCCAAAGTTTCGATGTCAGTGTCCAGACCAGCCGTCCGAATAATTACCTCCCAACGTCCACCTCGAAGACTGGCGACACAATGTCCGTGCCGTTCCGCACACCTTCTGAAGGCGACCACCGCACACACAATTCGCCCGTCTCGAGTCGTAAAGCTGCAGCTGCGCGCTCGATCTACGCCGTCTTTGTCTCGCGCGCAGTGCAATCACCGCCGCCTCGACGTCGCTGAGACGTCGAAGCTCGTACGAGCGGCGTCGTCGTCAAGTTTCGTGGAACTGCAACGCCGAGAGAACAGTGTGTCACTTTAGAAGATTTTAACTGGATTGCGACTGAAAGCAACAAGCTGTACACCGCCCGTTGACATTTGTCATCAGTGCTCGCAATACTAGGAAATGGTTTCCCCGTAATTTATATAATCTCACCACCATCGCAATCAATAACATTCTGAATTGGTTGAATCATTATAGCATAATTTAAGCCAACAGTTCTTTCAACACGAAGCACTTGTGCCTTTGACCAAATAGTCTGAGTCACATTTAAAACTAAACGATCAATATTTTGTAAGTTACGTTGTCCATCTTCAAATCTGTTCATAATTTGAACCATATTTTAATTTTCTAAAAGTCTACATTAGATACATTAAAGATGTCCCACGAAACAAGTTTACACCGTACCAAATCCACGTCAGTAGGACTTGGTTTTGTCGTGTAAAAAAGAGACTGCGTGGACACCGTACGACAGACCATATTCAGCAATGTTCCCTTCTTAATGGGACAGTTGATTGAGACCATATCCTAACTTTGCTATGAAACCAATTTTAGTATTTTTTTAATTTGTGAATGCACATATCTTATCCTGTTGCCCGGTATTTGGAAGGTCCACCCTTATGAATCAACTCGTGTTCGTATTTTTTAACTTATAACGTCCTATGCAATAACACACTTTCTTTCATCCAATCTGATGGTCTCTCTATTGAAAGATATTTCGTGACATCTAGCTACATAAATGTTAAAACAATATTTTTTTATTAATATATTAGTAACAGTTTGATATTTGTAAAACGTCAACACATTTCCTTTACTCTTCGGTTTTTTTTTGCGATGTTGATACATATTCTGGGCTCAGTGTATTTGCTTTCTTGTGTTTTTTTCCCGGAATATCTTTTGGTATAACCTCCATGTCAGTATGCAATATTTCAAACAGCCCCTTGTCATTTCTTGAGAACGAGTATACTTAACTATTTCTCTCTGTGCTATGTAGGCCCTATATCTCCTAATTAACGCGATAATATGATTTCCATGAAATCATTCAAATTATCACTAATTAGTACTCCCATGTCGTTGACGGCTGTACTATATTGGTGACAAAGGTCACATTTGACAACAGGAAATGCTGCTAACAAACAGAATGAGAAGAATGCCAAAGGAAAGGCTAATAAAACATCGGTGTGGATTGTAGTGATGCAGAGACGTAGACGTTACGAAAAAAACATCAAACGCTTCGACATGTGCACGAACAGGAGGATGGAGAAGAGTCTGAGAGAATACAGTCTGAGAGAATCAGGACGAGAGAAGAAAGGACACTGGTAGGGGTCATCAGGAAAATGAGAAAAAAACTTGGGCTTAGGACACTCCTAAGACAGACTGAGACCTCAAGCTGGCAATATAATAGCATCACACATATTTATATTATGTTTTTTGTCCCCATCCCTCGTGGGAACAAGGGCATTAAAGGTGCCTCCTTAATTTGATCTTGCGATAGTTTCATTTCAAATACATTTTGTGCAAAATCAAACCTACCTAGCATCCAATGCAACAGTTTAGCTCCTTTGTATAACTTTTGTATGTAGATTTTGCGAAATCGTGAGAGAAACTATTTACTTACTTAATGTTTGGTCAAACATTAATTAAGATGAAAATGGAAACGATGAAAACTCACACATTTCACCTTTCGTGAAATGTCGTAACTTCGTCATGTGATCGGCGAGAGGATGGAGGTCACGCCCATGATCAGCATTGACCCGCACACTGTTTAACATTTTGGATATCCACTATTTTGAGCCTCACTGGGTCTAACGACTACAGTCAATTCTTTCGATCATTGGAACATGCGCATTTTGTTTTTATTTGTAATAAATCGACTGCGGATGTTACATGAACTATTCACACACTACGTATTTGGACACAAATGAACCGGATTTGCGATAGGCTAAATCAGTTGAAGATGGAGTTTTAACCAAAATAGAACAATATCTTATATTTTAGATTATATTATTAATTTGTTTAGATCCACTTATACATTATGTTAGTTTCCACTTTCTTTAACCTTTGTGTTGCCGTCAATTTCTCCATCTACTATAATTTAGTATTTGCCTTCAGTCAGTCAACCATCTTCCATTCGTTTAATTTACACCTGCCCCTATCTTATGAACTTTTAGTTTAAAGGGAATAATAAAAAAACACTAGCTAAAATTTATATATTTTTTTTGCGTGTAGTAGCCGTGTACACAACGTTTAATAGTGTATGCACAACATACCAACAGAACAAAATTACCATAAAACTTTATTTATGGGTGCAGTTATATGTTTAATACGTCTAACTCGCAAAGTTGTGAGCGATCACGTGGTTTTGTGACGTCACTGATGACGTGGGGTTTACATCCAGTCAGTGATTTCTATGCAATGCTTCAGAATAGTTTCACTCGGTGAGTGGGGGCGATGTCAATTTTTTTTATAAAAAGTAAAATGTATCAATTTCCAACTACTAGCCGCAAGTGATACCGCAGAATCATCTTCGAATTTGGCTCTTTCGGTGCAGTTTAGCGATGCCAGTAGTCTTTCGACTTCGATCTTATTTACTTTCTGACCTAACCATAAAACGACCACATACAACCGCCAAGCTACTCCTCATATGTATATGTATATGAATGGTAGAAGCTTTCATGGTTATGGTTATCAGAAAGCGAAAGATCGCGCTGACAGTGACATGCAGTCCGTTTGCGAGGCTGCCATCTTCTCTGGGTCGCGGTCGAATCAAGTTCGTGCTACGTCGGCTTGAAGATTGAAGGCTTCATTTTCACGAGCCATTTCTCTAGCAAAGTTGGCCGCGTACGGCACTTAAATGAACTGCATGTTACTTTACTCTTATAATACAAAATTCTGACGCTAGCTTCGAAACAACTGCTATCGCTGTAAACATAGGTGAATGAATGGAAAGTCCCAGTCTCGCTGCGTTGCCTTGTCACCGGTGACGTCACATCGACGTCAAAATAAGCGCGGGAAATATATATACATATATATATATATATATATATATATATATATATATATATATATATATATATATATATATATATATATATATATATATATATATATATATATATATATATATATATATATATATATATATATATATATAATAATCGAGGCATGCCGGTAGGACTGAAATTTTCGATGTTGCAATATAATATGATTTCAGGCAATTGTTGTTTTTATTCCCTTTAAGCAGTAAAATGGACACGCATATGTGAAATATTGTTCGACTCTCGATAAGTCAACGGCTTCTTTGTCCATCTGGTGCGTGTTGCGTTGAGTGGCAATCTTATTAATGTTGTTTCACAGCAACTGAAAAGATGTTAAGCAAAATATAAAGCAATAAACTGCTGGAATAATCTAGGCACGTAGACGAGACAAGGAGATCGCAAAAACACCGAGATGTTTTATGATGTTGGCCGACGATGGAGAAATGAATTGATGGAACAAATAGAACTTCTCGATCTGCGGACGCAGGATTAGGCGGATTTTCCTGTCATATCGAGTCGAATCCATGACTATGCATACAGCTATCTGATCATTAACATGACTATGCATACAGCTATCTGATCATTAAAATGCATATCGTGGGACAGACATATATAAACTAGAATAAATACAAAGAAGAGCAATTGTAGTGACTCCAGAACTGATAAACCGTATAGCTTTGAAAATCGTCTAACATAATGCGGCTTGAAAACAGGACCAGGAGATCATTGAATGCATATGGATATATGGATATACACATTTATATCAAACTTAATGTTAGCAAAAGAACAGTGTAGATTGAATGTGAGAAAATATTCATCGAGGACAATGAATAAATGACATCAATTATCTATTGATAGTTGGCAGTATCAACATATTATGTTTAGAATTGTCAGGGGTAGGCCACACGTGGGCTAACAAATGTTGGACCCTCGATGGATTGTCCACTAGCCATATGGAGTTTTTTTGCGTTGGATGGAAATCTGGTAAAATATTGCTAAAATTTATTAAATGTTGTTACATCTTATTTTGCAGTAACTGGTCGTGTACGTGCTCATGCGTACGTGCTCATGCGTACGTGCTCATGCGTACAACTGTCTGATCGGGGGAGAGGTATAGAACGAGAAACCCCCGACAACGACACACACGCACACACGTGCATGCACGCACGCACACACGCACACACAGTCTTTATTTAATCCACATAGCAAGTGAGCATGTTACTTGAACCATTGTGGCATATACGGATTTATATCTAGATGGGGTTTTAGGTTGTGAGAGCGCATAATGAACAAGAATGAAGAATATGCGTGTTGCATAGACACGGGGATACTAAGATTTGTAACACTAAATCAAGCACACCAAACGCGGGTCATTGGACACACCTTTTAAGCTACAAACTAGCATCCAATCAGAACCACACTTAATACAAAGACGAAGTGGAACGTACAGTAGAAATGACACGGAAGACTGTCAAATACTAGGCTGTAAGCATCACATTATAAATGCCTGGTTGATATCAAAGGAGGAACAACGTAATACTTCATGTTGGTAAATTTAGCCGTTGACACGCTTGTACATAGTAAAGCTTTACGTTAGTTGCAAGCCTGTGAAAACTGTGGTAGAAATGTTGTTTTTTAACCAATCAGGTGCATTGTTTGTCGTATGTGAGAAGCTGTACTAATTGCCCACCTCTGTTACAGACTCCCACCTACGCTATGTACAAATATGCCGCAAGATTGCGTTGTGGTATTATGTCGCGTTTCCTGTCGACCCGATACAATTTCTAATAGCTACTTTCATTACAAATTGACGTCATCTAGTAATTGGGACAATCATTCTGGCGTCAATGCCTGTCTGCAACGCTACATCTTAATGTTTCAACACAAATAGACTACATTCGCTATAACTGGATGGGAATACGACAGGGCGTGGCGTAGTTGCAGTAGACGAAAACAAAACACAGCATTGACAAGAATACAATGCGCATTAGCTCGTGCATGTAACACGGCTGACACGATGTCGTGCGATATCGCGCTGCGATATTCGGCCGTGTGAACACCCGCGCGAAACCAATTGCTGAGGCCTGTTTTTGAAGGTACTGTTGTGTCGGGGAGAATTAGGATTGGTCCCAATTTCGCCGACAGTTGGCTGCGATTTCAACGCAGTGGCTAATTAGCAACCGACAGCAGGTTAATTTGCATAGTGACATTTCATTAAACTCAAATTGGGAATGGTGCGAGTCAAGATCTAGGTTGCAGTATCTAGAAATGTCGCTTGTCTAAACATACACACAGCTTAGTTGCACAAATCGGGCGGGACAAAAATCGCTAGTGTATACAGACCTTTAGGAACACTAGCAACCGGCGAGTAATGGCAAACCCTTGCTTAACAGATATTTCTCTTCCGCAGTCACGAGACATCGCAGAGACGCGGAGGTACAAAAAGTTGCCTCAGTCTTATCGGGATTAGCTACAGACAGGATCAGAGACATTTGATTGAAGACTTGACACTCTAAACATTCCGCCCCACTGCAACGCTATCGATTACCACGGTTGCACCATCGATGTAATTTTGTTGAGAGATGGATCAGCAGTGTGCATATAACAAAACCAACGAACGTATCAGCGTAATTTCCCACGCGTGTCTCCTCGTGAAACGTGCACCGGGCTGCATTTAGTCGATCTGCAAAGTAATCTGTCCAGCGATTTATTACACGCATTCAATATCCTCTCTGCTATGCAGGGGTGCAGTGTTGATTATCATATCGGACGCTCGAGTCCGATACGGACGGAACTGATTACTAGTTATTTACGTCATGACGCGGCCATCGCGTATGAAATGGCGCGTGCGATGACGACGGAACTATTATCTATGTTTTACCAGAATTTTCGATTTGAAACAATGGCACAGGAAACGTTTTGTCAAACAGAGCGCACCACGTGTACGACATGACTCGATTGTTGACGATAGAACTATTGTTTACATCATCGTGTAACATTTCAGACTAACATATGATTATTTTTAAATCGACTGACAATCCACTGCGATAACAGATAACTGTTAATTAAAATTAAGTCGTATGGCATTGTCCGATTGATTGTGCCACTCCCATACAAGTCGGTCGAGTACGATTACTGGGGGATACGACCATTCTATGTTGGCACCGAGGGTGGTCACTGCCAGAGTGCATGTCGTCCTCAGTGATTCTTTTAAGATCCCAATTAAAGAGACGGGACCGATGTTACCGTGACCATCCAAGTCACGAGGAACACACAGTCCGTAATGTTGAGAGCGATGTTATTACACCAAACGTACACCGCCTGGTCCGGGTCTTGAACCCAGAACTCCCGCATATAAAGCGCATGTGCAAACCCCTACGCCACTGCGCCTCTTGATGCGTGCGCGTGTGTGTGCGTGCGTGTCCAATGATGAACTGGACACTTCCAAGAACGCAAAGCACCTGTTTATGTTTGAGGTGATTGTTTTCTTAGGCTCCATTGTCTCTCCTTTGTCACGGTCCATGTCGGGTTTTGGTGATTCATCATTATTTACTTTTTCAGACCCCATCGTTTTTCAAAATAATTTGTTTTGCTTCTACGAACATGTCATTTACTTGTTCTTGCTTTGTCAATCCATATGCAATGTACTTGCCTAGGCCTAACACTTCCAAGTTCACACTGCTTAAACATAAAGATACTTCCGGCTACTTGGACTTGGTGCAGCGACTTGAATTTGGTGTAGATCATTTACAGAAATACGTGGAATATCAAATAGAATAAGTATTACTATTGCATATATATTATACACAAACGTATTGTAGACATATATTAGGAAACAGGTTTTGTTAATTATTAGTCAGAGGGAGTATTTTAGAGCAAGTTAGTTTCGGATTCTGTCATGGAATTCAGCGAGCGTTAATAGGGGTGTTTACAATTCGAAAAATTAGATAACATAGTGAATAGTCAGTAACAGTGAATATTGGTTAGAATAAGTATTAGTATTATACATATATTGTTCACCAACTTCTTGTAGACATATATTAAGAAACCGTTGTTGTTAACAGAGGTAGTATTTTTCTTTCCCGGATTCAAACTCAACGAGTGATAAAAGGGAGTTTGTTTACAAGTCATTCAACCCGTGCATCGAGCTATCGTTTACATTAGCTAATATATATATATATATAAGATAAAGTGATTTATTTACTTAAATTACATACATAAGGTAATATCTGACATAGTGGTAGTCAACGTTTTCGGTAAAAAGGAATTAACAGCAGGACTTTAGCGTAAATTAGTACACACTCACTTCGTTGTTTTGTTACACAGTGTTCTCCGTATTCGCTAGGTGGCAGGATTTTTAGCCTAAAGTGTTCTTTTGATCACAAAAACAGCCTTATTCAAGGCTAACGTAGCACACTAATTAAAACTAAATTGTATGATGGCCCCGTGCAAACGACAGTTAAAGGCCACAAGGCACGTAATTTGTGGCAGTTGTAGTAACTGGGTAGATTTCGTCAAGTCTGGGTGCGAAAAGTCCTGGGCTGAGGTCCAGGCAGATAGTTTTAATTTTGAGTGTAGGGGATGCGCAAGGATGAAGGAAATAGAGGTGGAGTTGAAAGAGCTGAGACTGCTCGTTGTGGCAATGGTGGGAAGGGAACAGGGGAGTTGTGCCAGTAGTTCCGGTGAGGGAACAGTAGACGATAAAGTGGGGAAAGACACAAGAGATGCTAGGGAGAGCTCACCTCAGCCTGGGAGGAAGCTGAGAGGAGGGAAGGTGACAGGTCATAGGGAGACAGGACGTAAGGAGACGGGAAGGAAAGGAACGGGAGGGAAGACAACCGGGGTGAAGGAGAGGGAGTAGGGAGACAGGAGGGAAGGAGAAGGGAGTGGGGGAGACGGGAGGAAGACAACCGGGGTGAAGGAGAGGGGAGTAGCGGAGACAGGAGGGAAGGAGAAGGGAGTGGGGAGACGGGAGGGAAAACAACCGGAGTGAAGGAGAGGGGAGTAGGGGAGACAGGAGGGAAGGAGAAGGGAGTGGGGAGACGGAAGGGAAGGGGTCAGGACAGAATGTGATGGAGGGATCGAAAGGAAGAGTTATTCTGCAGCAGTGACAGAGGGGGTGAGGAAGAGAGCAAGGGTGTTTGTGGGGGATTCGATAGTTAGGAAGACCGACAGAGTCTTAAACAAGGGAGATGATGTGGTGGTCTGCTTGCCTGGAGCCAAAATAGAGGCGATAACTGAGAGGGTAAAAAACATCGTAGGCTCAGGTAAGGGTGGATCTGTTTTAGTACATGTAGGGACAAATAACGTAGAGAGGAGGGTACAACTGCCATAGTTAGGAAATATAGGCAGTTGGTCAGAACACTAAAACAGACGCGGGTTGAGCAGGTAATACTGTCAGGATTTTACCTGTGATGGGCAGGAGGGTCATAAATATCGAAATTGTCGGGGATGGCAATTAACATGTTAGTCCAGAGGCTGTGTAGGGAAGAGGAAGTTGGATTTGTGGATTTATGGGAAAGTTTTGTTGGGAGGGGTGATATGTACATGAAGGATGGGCTTCATTTAAGTGGAAAGGGGCGGCAGTATTCGCGGACAAACTTTCAGCAGCAGTAGATAGCGACTTGGGTACAATGACAAATATTTTGGAAGTAAACATTCTTTAAACTAGAAGTGCAGGGGTTACCTAGAGGTGTCTCAAGCAGAACAAGAGACCACTAGCACAGATAAACCAATATCAAATCATCCGAAAAACATCTCTGAAAAAGGTTATAGATGCGTATGTTTAAATGCAAGGAGCATAGTAAATAAGAAAAACGAATTAAACATTATGGTAGAAGATATTGACCCTCACATAATTGGTATAACTGAATCATGGGCCAACATAGATATAACAGATGCTGAATTAGGACTGACAGGATACGTAATGTTTAGGAAAGATCGAATAGGAAGAAGGGGCGGGGAGTTATTTTATATGTTAAAGAATCTATTCAGGCTTATGAAATGAAACTAGAAAGGGAAGCAGATTGCGATGAAGCTGTTTGGTGCAAAATTGTTTCAGGAAATTCAAAATTAACTGTTGGATTAGTTTACCGAAGTCCAAACATAAACGAAGAGGACAACACAAAAATAAAAAACGCTATAAAGGAAGTTAGTAAAGGGAATGTATCATAATGGGAGATTTTAACCATGGACACATACAATGGAATTCTCTAGAGAGCACAGGGATTGAGGATCAACAATTTCTATGTTTAATCCAGGATAGCTTTCTTACTCAGCACGTACTAGAACCAACCAGGGGAGAAAATGTATTAGATATAGTTTTGTCATCACAAAAAGAATTAGTGGACAATGTAAAAATATTTGAACCATTGGGTAATAGTGACCATAATCAAATACATTTTGACATCAATGTAAAATCAGAAAGTAAAAATAAGAAAACGTACAAGAGAAACTTCCACAAAGGTAACTACAAAGATATGAGAAAATACTTAGCACAGCTAGATTGGAATAACATGCTGATGAATAAGACTGCAATTGAATGTTGGAATATTCTAAAATATGAAATTGAGAGTATCATTGATAAATTTGTTCCCTTCCGAAAACAAGGAAAACGGTGTAGAAAGAAACACGTGTCAAAATAGGCAATTAGAAAAATAATGCTAAAACAAACTATGTGGAGGGTTTATAGGCGTACCAGAAAGGAAGAAGACTATGCAAAATACAAAGAGGCACTTAATGCAGCTACAACTGAAATCAGACAATCTAAAAGAAGCTATGAGCAAAAACTGGCATGTAACATAAAAACTGACAGCAAGAGTTTTTATGCATATGTCAGGAGTAAACAAAACGTACAAGACAAGGTTGGACCTCTAGAAGACAGTGCTGGAAATATAATATCACAGGGGTTTTTAATGGCGGAAGACCTAAATGGTTACTTCAGTTCAGTGTTTACAAAAGAAGATATTAGTTCATTACCAGTTGCTGATGCTAAATTTCAGGGGACTAAATCTGACTATTTAGGACCGTTAGTTGTAACTCCAGAATTGGTAGCTAGGAAAATAAAGGCAATGAAGGATAACAAATCACCGGGAGTGGATGGGATTCCTCCAAAATTACTAATGGAAACAGTAGATCAAATCAGTATACCACTTGCAAGAGTATTCAACTTGTCATTAAAAGAGGGAGTTGTTCCGTTTGAATGGAAAGAAGCAAACATCATACCATTATTTAAAAAGGGTTCGAGAAATAAGTCAGAGAATTACAGACCAGTGAGTTTAACGTCAGTGATTTGTAAATTATTAGAAAGTTTAATTAAAGACCATATGGTGGACTTCCTCGTTAAGCATAAATTATTAAATTCATCTCAACATGGATTCCTTAAAGCGAGGTCATGCTTAACAAATGTGTTATGTTTTTTGGAAGAAATCACTAAGTGGATAGACGAGGGATCGCCAGTAGATATTATCTACTTAGATTTTCAGAAAGCTTTTGACAAAGTGCCACATCAAAGATTGCTACTTAAATTAAAAGCCCATGGTATCGGGGATAGCATAACTGACTGGATAGAACAATGGCTCACTGACAGAAGACAACGAGTTGTAGTAGATGGCGAAGTTTCAAATTGGAAATCGGTTTTGAGTGGGGTACCTCAAGGATCAGTATTAGGACCTATATTATTCTTAATTTATATCAATGACTTGGACGACAGTATAACAAGTAACGTACTGAAATTTGCGGACGACACAAAACTGTTTAGAAAGGTTAATACTGATGGTGATAAACAACATTTACAAAACGATCTAGACAGATTAGTGAAATGGTCTGAGAAATGGCAGATGCTGTTCAATTTTGGGAAATGTAAATGCCTACATACAGGACATGGGAACTTGAATGTAAACTATAAAATGGGAGCTACTGTTCTTGGTACTACTGTAAAGAAAAGGACTTAGGAGTTACAATAAGCGCTGATATGAAAGTTTCAGAGCAGTGTGGTATTGCAGCTTCAAAGGGTAATCAAATTCTTGGATTGATTAGAAGAAACATAACATACAAGGGAAAAAAGTTAATTATACCTCTTTATAAAGCAATAGTTAGACCTCATTTAGAATACTGTATACAAGCATGGAGACCATATCGTAAGAAGGATATAGATACGCTTGAACGCATACAAAGGAGAGCAACTAAAATGATTCCAGAACTTAGAGACCTTAGTTATGAAGAACGCCTGAAAGAATGTGGTTTAACAACTCTAGAGACAAGGAGGTTAAGAGGAGATCAGATTGAAGTTTTTAAGATATTGAATGGGTATGAAAATATTGATAGAAATATGTTTTTCTCACTCAAGAAGGATAGCAGAACTAGAGGACATGAGGTAAAATTAGTAAAGGATCAATGTAGATTGGACATCAGGAAGCACTCGTTCTCACAGAGGACAGTAAATGAATGGAACAAACTGTCTACAGATTGTGTAACTGCTAGCAGCGTGAATATGTTTAAAAACAAGGTTGACACATATATCAGAAGGGCGGGTTATAAGTAGGTGAACATTGTTGGACTCTCGATAAGCCAATGGCTTCCTTGTCCACTTGCCATCTGGGCCTTTGGCTTGGATGGCAAATCTTGTTAAATAAAGCCAACGTCGCAAATATTTGACGGAAAACTGACACGTTGAGCGATATTTGAGAACATTATCATATTGCACAGGAAAAAAACGCCGAACAGTTTAAGCAGTTAGCAGTGGCAGTTACCATGGAACGTTGTATGAAATGGTTCGATTAGAAAACACGATACAATCACCTCGGTAACGCAGACGACTTGATAAAATAAATACGTCAAACACGGTATTTAGATAAACAAATCTAACAAGATTGCCACCCAAAGTTACAAGTTCCAGACGGCAGAGAAGTCATTGGGTTATCAAGAGTCCATCAGTGTTTTATCTGTTTGTTGCCCGTCCCAGTCAGATACTTGTCAGTCCTGTGTATAAACATATTCACATAACATATTCAGCGTTTACACGACAGATAAGTCGCTTCATTAATTTATCGTACTTTCGTACACACACGCACTACACTGCACTGCACTGCACTGCACTTTCATAACGTTACTTCGTGCCCTAGAGCACCAATGTATACTTTCCTAACCATCCAATATTCAAACAAACTTCAATTTGGTTCCATCTCAAAGTCAGATGGAGTATTTTATGTCATTCAAAATGCGCTCGCACAAATGGAGACCACCTCTCGTGACGCTCGCAAGATGCGCGTTCTCTTTGCGTAAAAACGAACGTAGTAATTTGGTGAAAATAGACGAATAAACCTCGCAAGACTTTTCGGACGGATGCACAGTTCTAAGTAACAAACCGTTTCATATTTTACGGTGGAAAGTTTTATTGCCGGCGTTTCAAAGTCCCTAACACCGCGTGATTACGTGACGGCTTTTCTACGTAACACAGGCGCCCGTTGACAGTACTGGGCTGTGAAGCAGCGATTAAATCATAGTCGTTTCCCAATAAGCATTCTTCAATTAACGGTAGCGCCTGCGCATTTCGCTATTGTAACTGAATCCTTAATCCCTGGTGGGACTAATTAAAAGTTTCACTTTCACTATTTGCCCCAAACACCCATAATAAATACATATCACAATCCTTTACATCAAGGCCTTTTGTTCACTAGGGGACGGATCGATAATTTACTTCCTCGTTCATGTCATTCGAATGATCTGTCGGCGATTGGGAGACGGTCCCCCTGTTCGCAATGTTGGCTACATGGACAGCTATTTTTGAACAGTGATATGGTCACATTTGAGGACTACGACACACAGACTGATATATCTAGTGGCTGGCTGTGAATGTATGCACTGTAGGAACCCTTGCACATGGACGCCATTTGATGGGGAGCATCTAGTATGTTGACTTTCTGGAGTAAAATTGCAGCTAGGATTTGACGAATTCTGTCCAGCAAGTTGACGAAAGAATATATATGAACACATCATCGTTTTCAGAACAGTCAAATCGTAAATTTGCTACCATCATTAGCAAACGTTGACATTGTCGCCAAATGCGGAAACAAGTAGTGACTCGTCCCCATTACAGCCCGTCGCGTGCGAGCATGGTCGTGTATTGCGGCTACGTCCATTTCCTCGTGTCATTGCGTGCACTCACGGCGATGTCAGTGGGCCGAGAGTGTCTATTGAAGACAATCACCGACCACTACGTTGAGGCATCTCGCGTAAACAGCGTGATAACTGAAGGAAACGTGGTGTTGACAGGTCGATATTATGCCCGGTGATGAGCAACGCTCGTTGCCGCGTTAACGATTCGTCGACGTTGATTACGCCGACAAGAACACGTTGCGGCTTACGCAACGTATTTCGCAATTAACGTACTCGAAAATATATCGTTGTACCAGAATAAGAAATTGGCAACGGGTAAACGGATGAAAATGACACACAAGGATTTTGAACGACGAGCGAAACGTACTGTTTTTAGAATCAGGTTGCAATCATACACTTAATTTCTTAAAACTATAAAGCTATTTTTAGCATAAATTGTTTCACTTCCAACAGAGAAATTGCTATCGTTTACCTATGATTCTATTCGATTTTACCACGCATTTGATTTTTCCACTCATCTCGTTCCAGACGCATTTCGCGAAAGTATTATACGGTTATGCCTATCTAGTATCCGCTACAACACGTTAGCTTGTCTGTACGTATGTGTTATTTAGTTAAGGTGGAATCACCAGATCCGGTCAACATTCGGCGAAAAAAATAGGAAAGTGGACCCAATCTAACGATGATAGTAATTTCTTTTGATTATTATTACATAAATACGCATTCTTTTCTTAAACTGACTGCGCACATAACAAACTATTAACGCACTACATTTAACCACAAATGAACCTGATTCGCGATGCGCTAAATCAATTGAGCCGGGAGTTTTAAGTAATCCCTCTCTGAACCTGGATGACTTTCCCCATCCCCATCCAACATAGGGCGTGTGCTACCAACAACACGTGATTTGTCCAGTCCCCACGCCCACGAACCTCGCGGACCAATCACACATGATTCGTTAAGTCCCCACGCCCACGAACCTCGTGGATCAATTACACATAATTCGTTGAGTCCCCACGCCCACGAACCTCGCGGATCAATCACACATAATTCGTTGAGTCCCCACGCCCGCGAACCTCGCGGATCAAAACCTGATTTCCAACAAACAAGCAAACTCGAAGTAGCTGATAAATACGTTAAAACGACGTATCTGAATTTAGATTTAAACTGCCGTTTTTGCCCAATTTTGTACCTACTACGACAGGAAACCGAGGCTTGGAAGGATCGCGCACTGTGTAAGGTGTTACGTCAGAATAAACATAAAAACACGTCTGGGTGCTTTGCCTTGGTTGACAATCTTGTTCAATCTTATATAATCAGACCCGTGACTGTTACAATGAGCCCTGAGAACGAGGTGTTTAGTTTAAGGCACTGTAGATGTTGTCGTTGACCACTAGTCCCAGTTCGCCAAGTGTTTACAGCAAGACACTCTCGACAGTACCCATGATTTAAAGATACTCTCGACAGTATACATGACTTAAAGATACTCTCGACAGTATACATGACTTAAAGACACCCTCGACAGTATACATGACTTAAAGATACTCTCGACAGTATACATGACTTAAAGATACTCTCGACAGTATACATGACTTAAATATACTCTCGACAGTACCCATGACTTAAAGACACCCTCGACAGTATACATGACTTAAAGATACTCTCGACAGTATACATGACTTAAAGACACCCTCGACAGTATACATGACTTAAAGATACTCTCGACAGTACCCATGACTTGAAGATAGTCTCGACAGTATACATGACTTAAAGATACTCTCGACAGTATACATGACTTAAAGATACTCTCGACAGTATACACGACTTAAAGGCAACGTTCGAACTTAACAGATCGCACCACTGTAACAAATATAAACCTAAGTCTATGAGAACTTTGTGATTCTATCTATATGTCTGTCTGTCTGTCTGTTCCCTCATATCTCCGCCAGTTTCGCATGTGTGTGGCTGACATTTTGTAGGCGTGGCCGGGTCCACGGGAATGGTTCATACATAGAAAGAATGAATTTTCAAGACTCCCCGGGGGTGGGGATATTACAAAGGAACCTGTATGGACGCTTGACGTAGATTACGTAACTCAGAATAATGGAAGTTCGCAGCTAAGTACAATTGTTAGCAACGCAATGCGTGTTTTTTATGATTGTTCCGAGTTACTTAATCTACGTCAAACGTCCATATAAGTTTTTTTTGTAGGGAATGAACGCTTCGTGAAAACGGCAGTGAAGGCAAGGCACGAAGTTATCATTGCCATAACATTGCCATAGTGCAAGGAGCCATAAACTCTTGCAGTGGCTACCTTTTCTATCGTGCAACGCAGGACAACTCGGCTAGTTATAAATAAAAGGAACATTTAAAGTACAAAGCTATTACAAAGTTGTTGATAAACGTGGTACGTAATGCTATTACTCAGTTGTGAATAAAGGTGGTCAATTAAATTTAAAGCTGCTATTTAGTTGCAAACAAACGCGGCACTTTAAATATAATGCTATTACAAAGTTGTAAATAAAGGTGGTAATTTAAAGCGGTTACATATAGTTCGTAAACAAAAGCGGCGCTTTAAAAACGATGGCATGACAAAGTCGTAAATAACGGTGGTAATTTAAAGCTACTGCAGAGTTGTAAATAAACGCGGCGTTTTAAATAAGATGTCATTACAAAGTTGCAAAGAAACATAAACATTTTTGTTTTACAAAGATGTGATACATTACATTTAAAATGAAAAGAACTGGGACAATCTCTTAGGCTGTTTTAATCGTACATACACGTCCGTGTGAAATAGTTGTTTATCAGTCTCGAGTCTACTCGAGGAAAGGGGGCGATAACGTTAGTGGTTTATTTGCTGCAGGCACGTTATCATCAACGACCATCGTCACTATAAATGCAGTTTGATGTATTTGGGTGCATTATATATATATATATATATATATATATATATATATATATATATATATATATATATATATATATATATATATATATATATATTGGAGCACCCATGTCGATGAAGCTTACATAATTCATTTTCCTCAACGTGTTACAATTATCACCGTACGACAGTGCAGACAGCCGTAATCGCGGTTAAGGGGGGAGGGACGGAGGGAGTGGGAGGGAGCATGATAGATATGGGGAGAGAGATGGAGAGAGAATGTGGGATGGAGAGGAGGGAGGGAGAATGAGGGAGAGAGCGTGAGAGAGAAGGGGAGAGAGAATGTGGGAGGGAGGGAGGGAGGGAAGGAGGGAGGGGGAAAGAGAGAGAGAGAGAGAGCGTGAGAGAGATTGGGAGAGAGAGGGAGAGATAATGTGGGAAGGAGGGAAGGAGAAAGAGAGATTGAAAGCATGAGAGAGATGGGGAGAGTGAGAGAATGTGGGAGGGAGGGAGAAAGAGAGAGAAAGAGATAAGAGAGAGAGAGAGCGTGAGAGAGATGGAGAGAGAATGTGGAAGGGAGAGAGAAAGAGGAGGAGGAGACATAGATACAGCGTGTGATTCACTCACTCCCTGTATTCTAACTTTCTCCTTCTTTTGAGTTCAATTTCTTGCTCCGCTCTCTTCCTTCTTCTCTCTCCTCTGTGGTAACTACTTGATCTCTCTCTCTCTCTCTCTCTCTCTCTCTCTCTCTCTCTCTCTCTCTCTCCCTCACCTATATCTCTCCATCCGACTTTTTCCCTCCCCCTCCTCTCTCTTTCCCTCACTCCCTCCCTCCCGCTCTCTCCCCTACCCCTATTTATCTCCTTCCCCTCTCTCTCTCCCTCCTTCTCTCTTCTCTCCCTCCCTCCCTCCGTCCGTCCGTCCCTCCCTCCTTCCCTCCTTCCCTCTCTCCCTACCCTTCTCTCTCTCCCTCCCTCTCTCCCCCTCTTTTTATCTTTCTCCCCTCTCCCTCTCTCATTCTCTCTCTCCCTTCTTCCCCTCCTTCCCACACGACACCCACCCACTCCCTCCATCAACACCCCCGTTTCCACTCTGTATCTCCGCGCTTTGGCCAGTCGCCGTCACCTGACACGCCGTCTCACTGTCGCTGCGCCCATCAGCGGAAACGTCCCGCATCGTTTTACTCGGAGCCCCGTCAACACGACCGGAATCAGCTCCGAGCCAATTACTGGATCGCGTGACGCCCGCATTGGATATGATTTACCAAGACAACCTATTCTCAGTAACACCTGTGGAGTGTGATCGTGACTCAGGTGTGTGTGACACGTCTGGTGTTGTTGTGTAGTGAGTAGTTTGTAGCTGTGTGCAGTGCCCGTTCTTCACACTCTCGCTTTCAGCTGCACCCGCCAGCTACAGCCCCCTCACAGGGGTGAAAAGGGACATGAGTGCGTAAGTCTCCCCTGCTGGTACATAACCTCTCCATAGACAAGCCTCTAGCATGACCTCTTCGTGATACACCCTGGGAATTGGGCATCCTACGGCACCAGGCTGACATGCTGGAGATCTAGGAGAATGAAAAACTCTGATTCCAAACCATGGGCCACGTGGCCTGGCACAATAACGAATCACCACTTCCCGTAAAAATTCACGAGTAAGTAAGTAAGTAAGTAAGTAACGCATCTGGCTTCCATTCTACGGGCTATGTAGGTGGCAATCTTGGCCAGTAATCAAACCAATGTTACGCGGTAGTTATTACACTGCTATACACACATCATCAGACGTTGGACGATGGGAGATGATGTTGATGATGATGATGATGATGATGATGACGACGATACTACTGCACTGCTTGTTATTCTTTCCCACTGATCTCTATCGCCAGCTTTTTCCTCCGCTTTTCACCCTCCTCCGCCTTTCTTACAACCCTCTTAAACATGATCTGCCCCTTTTCCCGCGACTTCGTTGTTTCACCGTCTTCGCGGTGGTGTCGCGGTTAGAACGTCGGACTCACAATCGAGAGAATCCGGGTTCGAATCCACTTGCTGCCGTTTCGAACCTTGCGCAGTTTTGTTCATTCCACTTTGCCCCAGTTCACTCAGCTCTCTAAATGAGCACCAGTCAGAGGCGGATATAAACAACGAACGAATAGTTTTCGCGCAGTAATCGCAGCATGGCTGAATGCTTCCCAGAGAAGTCGAGTTGGCGTTGGAATGAACAGGTCTGCCAGGGGGTGAAGTGTAAAGCCCTTTGAGAAGTCCCAATGATTGTATATCGCGCTATGTAACAACGAACCTTTGCCTTTTACTCTGTTCACTCCTGTAATTCTCCGAACCCTGTTGTCAAGAACTTAGCCTCTGTTTGTACCGCTCTGCAGGTCCACCTGCCTCAAGACCTTGCGCGGTTGAGACACGCATATAATGCTATTGGTCTTCGGCCGCTTCCCCAGGGTCAGTATTATTGGCAACTGTGGGTGCATGCAATGCATGTAAGAGCCCGGTAAACCAGTGGCTTCCTCGTCCGAAGGACAACTGGGATGTGTACCCTTGGATGACGATCACGGATGTAGTCAAACTTTCTCCCATCAAAAATAACCATGTCGAATTACAAAGAAAGATCTTACAAACAGCTAGCGAAATCACAGAAAAGCGGATCAAACGAAACGAACTGGATGACGATGTGGTCAAACTGTCTCATCAAAAGAAATTATGACATGTTGTTATGACATGTCGACATGCCAAGAAAGATCTTACAAAGAAATGGTGAAATCCAAGAAAAACGGATAAAGCGAGCAGGAACTCCGGGTGACCTCTCGGGATAGCTGACGGAAGCGCCGAGCGCCGGTGTCAGTCACGTGATCGATCAAGTCATGGCGTGGCGGCGACGAGTTGTTGGGCTCGTATTGGATGAAAACCACGCAGAGGCTTTGAGGGACTGCGACACACCCACGACAAAATCGATTTTGCAAATGTGTGTCTTCCTGTCAACTTCCATTTGTCTTTACAGCCATACCGGTTGCAACGTAGACGAAATATTCACATTACAATAGAAATATTTATATGTATATATTATTGTTATATATTATTACATACCGGTATCCGGTCCATGCGATTGTCCAAAGCGCTTTACAATTCACACTCTGTTCATTCCAACGCCATCTCGATTTCCCTGCAGGCCTTATATAGGAAATCTATGGTCCAAGCACCGTCAAGATCAACCCCACTCCTGGGTGCAGACGGGGCCACACGGATTACGTAGAAAGAGAAGATACTCGTTCGCTGGGCAGAACACTTCAACAACGTCCTCAACCAACCTTCATCGATAAACGATGAATCAATAAAGTCTGTCCCAGGCTGAAGTCAACGAGTCCCCTGCCGAGCCTCCCACCCTGCTTGAAACTCAGAAAGTCGTCAGCCTGCTCTCCAGTGGCAAAGCTGCCGGTGCTGACTCAATACCAGCAGAGATCTATAAAACGGGTTGCAATCATCTGGTTGAAAAACCGACCGAGCTCTTCGCTATCACGCGGGTTCAGAAAGGCACACTCGCGGACTTCAAAGATGCTTCCATCATCCATCTCTACAAGCGCAAAGGAAATCGACAGGTTTGCGACAATCACATAGGCAATATTCTTGCTAGGATCCTGCTGAACCGCCTCATAATGCACCTAGATCAGGGCTTAGTGCCGGAGAGTCAGTGTGGATTCAAGAAAAATCGAGGCACCGCGTATATGGTGTTTGCTGGCAGACAGACGCAAATGAAATGTCAGAAGCAACATGTCGACCTATATACCACCTTTGTTAACGGTACGAACGCATTTGACACTGTAAGCTGTGAGGGTTTATGGAAGATTATGTCTAAGCTCGGCTGCCCTGATAAATTTTGTCTTGATGGCCAAGCAATTTCATGACGGCATGCGTGCCCATGTCCAGGACAGCGGTGATTCATCCATGCCGTTTCTCGTCACCAACGGAGTCAAACAAGACTGTGTGCTGGCCCCCACCCTCTCCAGCCTAATGTTCTCAGCTGTGTTCACGGATGTATTCTGTGATGGCGCTGTAGGTGTTGGTGTCAGACCCCCCCCCCTCTCTCTCTCTTTGTCGTCCATCGTGCCCGATGATGACACAAATGAAGGGGGGTATCCTTATGCTTTGCTCTTCGGTGAGAATTCAGGCCTATTTGTGCCACAAAACCTCTGCCGCAGTCATCACAGAAGACGGTAGGTATAGAAGCACCTAGAAGGCTGTGCCGACGATCGTGCTATTGTTTATACTTTTGTGTTACCTTTTTCTTTCTTAACAGTTGGCCCGTCTCAACACGTCTGCATTTGAAATGTGGTCTTTCCATGAGATCCGAAGGATTTGTCGTAGATGCCGGAGATGCACTTGGGAATGTTTTCTGATGTGACGTCTGTAGAGAGTAAACGTCTCAGCTGAGCATAGTAGTGTTGGTAGTACAATCGCCTTGTACACCTGGCACGTTTTGGAGATTGTAATGCCATGTTGTGACCATACTCGCTTCCAGAGTCCTACAAAGGCTCCTGAGGCAGCACGTATACGGTTGTTCATTTCCACATCGATGGTGTTGTCAGATGCAATCATGCTGCCCAAGTATGTAAAGTTCTTGACTGACTTTAGTGAGGTGTCATAGAGTGTTCCAATGATGCAGATAGTGCTGCTCCAAGAAAGATGCTACATACATTGCAAACCTGATGCGTTGTCTTACGATAATTTACCGTCTTAATTGACGACGTTATGTGTGCGTCATGGTGCGACCTTGTTTCCCTCCCTCCCTCCCTCCCTCCCTCCCTCCCATCATGGTGCGACCTTGTTTCATAATTTCACAGCAGCGTCTTTAAAACCGCGCCCAACATGACATGATAACTACTTGTATGTTTCAGTAGACGCTACCCGAAATAACGTCTGTTAATCGATAGGTGGTCAATGCGTCTTGATGCAAGGCATCCTGGGATCGCGGTCGACGTGGTGCGTAGTTACATTACGGTTTGTATTTTCATTCTCGTTTTAGAAGCTATTACATTATGATATGAATAATTAGACATCATTAATTTTATCCTGCGATTATTTTCTTGGTTATTTAGATACCAGATACAGTTTGTTAACTGTACTGTGTCGAATCGTCTTCGTATTTTAGAAATACGAGCACATCAATGCAAATGATCAATCTTATGAAGTGTCATGCTTGTTCGGGAATCCGTAATCAATAGTGACATTAAAGATACATAAAAATACGCTAATATAATGTTCACTCAATAAATATTTCCAAAACATGTTCTTGTAAAACAAACATATGTTTAATTTGAATGTTTCGGCCCGAATATCTGGTTTACATTGCACGCAGACCGGGAACGTAATTTGCCGTGATCCCCTCAACGCGTGAACCCCGTTAAATTTTGTCCATGGGTACTGGAAATTGTGGAGAGCTGTTCGCGAACGGCAAGGTAGATATTCGTTACAAAAAAGTACGTTCAAGTACTATGTAGTTTACTAAACACATTTATGCTGTAGTTAGCGCCAATGCACGACTGTTTAGCAGTTCAACGTGGCTCTCAAGACACACCTCCTTAAAATTATTTTAGGATTTTACAGAATTGTTTAACAATTTTACATACAACAACTATTATTTTCCATTGTGATGAAATACGTTAGCTTTTACTTACTTAATTAGCTTTAATTAAAAGGTGTAATGTATTTTACTCGTATGTTATAATTGCGTTCCCTACAACCCAATGCATGACAGCGCAAGTCGAACGGATATACTACAAGACTATGATCGCATTTCACCTTCATCTATATCGTCGTCCGAATGAACGATGATTGCAATATGCATTTCGATATAGACCTACGGCGTGGACACAAGGCACTGTATAGTCGGCGATGGTTTCCTTACAAACCTGTAAACGCAATCAGGTCGAGATAACAAATAATTAATCAAAGAAACTTACCATCGCCCGCTAATAGAGGAAGTCAACTGTGGCATATTGAGTGTAGAAATGTGTACTTCGAATTTGTCACGACAGCAGTAGAAGTATTTTGACAGCACGGACAGATTTATGAAGATTGACCAAGACTGCCATCCAAGGCAATCAGCTTCAGTTAGCAAGTGGACAAGGAAGCCATTGGCTGGTCGAGAGTGCAATACTGCTGTGCATGCTTACATCATCCTTGTCGGATAGTTGTCAAGTATGTCATTAAACCTATAGACACTGCTGGCATTAACATAATTAGTGGATAATTTGTTCCATTATTTTGTCGTCCTCTCTGAGAATTAGCGTTTCCTCATACGACATTCTTCGCTGTTCCTTTACTAACACTAATTATGTAAGCTGCCTTAGGTTGGAAGAAAATATCTAACAGTTTCTCCATAATCATTCAAGATTATAGCCATCCGATAGCCCTGGTCTATGTCCTCTCACACACGCGGGTAAAGGTAAAGGTAAAGTCATCCCCCAGGCTTTACGCCTTACGAAGCCATGAAGGCTTATATGGCCAGTGCTTAAACCTCGTTTATGTAGTGCGAAACCAGGTTTAGGCCACGGCTGCCCCCTTACACACGCGGGACTGGGCAGTTTAGTGGTACATCAACCTGCGCAGTAATTCTGGTCACTGGACGTCATCCCCGTCATCACTACTGGACTTCGCGCCCATTGCACGACCCTACATCTCAAGTGATCACATGTGTCTTCAAACAGTACTGTTGCTCATTCACAGCCTAGGCCGGATTCATGAAGCATTCGTACGTAAGTAAGGAATTTATGCGGACGTTTGACGAAGATTACGCAACTTGGAACAATCGTGGAAAACACGCATGGCATAGGAACGCTTCGTTAAACCGTCCCCTGACTGACTGCCGACCTCTGCTTCTTTTCCCCTCAATCTTTCCCGTTGTCCAAATTGTCTCTCTTTGTCCTAATGTTCTCTTTCTCATCGCGTATCCTATATATATATATATATATATATATATATATATATATATATATATATATATATATATATATATATATATATATATATCCCGCTTGTATGTTCCTGATTCTACATTGACTACGATCTTCCCTTTAGCGCTTGTTGTCCGAAGAATGTCTTCATTAGTTTTCGTTTTTGTCCACGATACTCTGAACGCGCTTCTCAAGAACCACATTTATGTTGCTCGCATGTTTTTTTCTGATCGTTCATTCATTGTCAACGTGCTTTATATGCTATGGTTAGATATGTTTTCTAGTGATAGGCATTTGTTAGCTCAATTGTTTGCATGCTCTAGACAGGTTGTTGCAGTTCTCCGCTGTATCCGGGGTGAGGCTGGCATCGTTACCGTTTTTTGTTTCCTTTTCCTACTGTCACTGAACCCGTTTCACCGCAGTCTCCACCAACTGATCCCGTTTCACCGCAGTCTCCACCACCTGAACCCGTTTCACCGCAGTCTCCACCAACTGATCCCGTTTCACCGCAGTCTCCACCACCTGAACCCGTTTCACCGCAGTCTCCACCACCTGAACCCGTTTCACCGCAGTCTCCACCAACTGATCCCGTTTCACCGCAGTCTCCACCACCTGAACCCGTTTCACCGCAGTCTCCACCAACAGATCCCGTTTCACCGCAGTCTCCACCACCTGAACCCGTTTCACCGCAGTCTCCACCACCTGAACCCGTTTCACCGCAATCTCCACCAACTGATCCCGTTTCACCGCAGTCTCCACCAACAGATCCCGTTTCACCGCAGTCTCCACCACCTGAACCCGTTTCACCGCAGTCTCCACCACCTGAACCCGTTTCACCGCAGTCTCCACCAACAGATCCCGTTTCACCGCAGTCTCCACCACCTGAACCCGTTTCACCGCAGTCTCCACCACCTGTCTCCAGTCTCCCAATCTCTCGTTTTCGTCCTCCACTCCCCTCTCACTCCCGCCAGTCCTCCTATCTCAGTCTCGGTCGTCCACTTCTCAGTCTACTTATAACTCTCACCGCATCCACTCTCTTCGTTAACCGTCCCCTTCCGTTCGTTGCACGTGTCCGGCGCAATAGTCCCCCGTACGACCATTACGAAAGCTGAAGTTAATATTTTGGGCATAAGAGCGCGTTATTTCAGTCGCCATCAAGCTAACTTTGGTCGCTGAATTATTGTGCTGATTTGTTTGTATTCTATTTGCGCTGTTGCATAACAAGAACCAATTGCATTTTTCTTTTAAAAATCCATACCCCGACAGGTTCCACGCATAACCGCTAGGCGCCACGCAGGTGTGTGTGGAGATAACCCTACTGTGTTGGTCGCGAATTGGTGTTGTGCGTTTGCCTTCTTCGCCAGTGCAGATGCTTCACCGCCAATCTAGTAAACCCGCCCGTGATTTATACGGTTGCGTCATTTCGTCGCTGCCAAAATAGCTGCTGGGTCACGACCGAAATTACTAAGCCCTATATCTGTCACACTACATGCGGTTTTTCGAAGCACGGTCGATAAAACCACAGACGTCCATGTCCACACACAGACGACATGTCCGCACACAGACGACATGTCCAGGATTTACAAGGTCGCGGGACTACATCGCTGACGAAATGACTGCGGTCGCCACCGAAATTACCTTGTCACAAAACATGTGGGTTTTCGAAGTACGTTGGATAAAAGTATGCCCACACGCAAACGGCAACGATCGACGATAAACATACACGCACACGCGCGCACGCGCACGCGCACGCACGTGAGCACGTTCCCGGACAGTTTACACGCCAGACGGTGTTGACAACTTTGTGAAAGCTCGCATTCCGGCGACTTTGTTTCGCGGTCATAAACATCGCGTCGCGTTCTTTGTAAGATAAACGACCGACGGCGCGTCGCCGGCAGTATCGTCTCGGGTACAGACGCGTATTAGTTGGGGCCAACCCGCAACTTTCGCGCTAAAACGAAATATATATCTGTGTGTGTGTGTGTGTGTGTGCGTGCGTGCGTGCGTGCGTGCGTGCGTGCGTGCGTGCATACATACGTGCATGCATACATGCATGCATACATATATATATATATATATATATATATATATATATATATATATATATATATATATATATATATATATATATATATATATATATATACATACGTGCATATATATATGCATATATATATATATATATATATATATATATATATATATATATATATATATATATATATATATATATATATATATATATATATATATATATATATATATATATATATATATATATATATATATGTGTATATATATATATATATCATTAAATAATTAGTGGCACCAACGTGTGTAAATAGTTCGCGACAAAAAAATACCGCTTTATATTTTACATCTTATTTTTGTTTAAATTTACGACAGCAAGTGGAAATTCATCCATAATTTCCCGTGGTTGACATTCCCTGTTATAATCCATTGTTATTATAAATACAGTACCTATTATTGTAGCTATACTATGTTTGTGTTATTAATAAATATATGTCAATTACAGTTACAGGCTGGCGCATGCGCAGATACACCAAGCGGATAATATTTGACGGCGTACAAATTTTAGCGCGACACCAGTCATAACCATTGCTGGGAAATTTATGTGATTGCGCCGACTTGCGCAATCTGTCAATGGTAATGCGATAGTTAAGTTTCGCTGAGAGAACCGTTAAACGCCGACCACGGGCGCAACAGGTGATACCATGTAATGCGAGAAACAGGGAACCCAGGAAGCGATAAACACGTTTTATTAGCGGATGATCGCATCGAATAACGACTTTGCAAGGATATAAAAAGGTAAAAATAATCAGGTATTTTATGAATGGTTGATTTTTTTTATTTCTGTCCACGCCTTGAGTGTGTGTCGTAAAGGGGTGACGTGTGGAACACCTTTAGCCGGCTGTCGAGGAAGTGACGAGCCGCTCGTGTTGGTCAGAAGAAATAAAAAGGTGGATTAAGTGGATAGGTATCCGTGCAGATCCGGTTAAAATCTTAACACACGTTATTCGTGGCATCCAACACGTAAGTGACACAACTTCGACGACTGCGATCCACGCTTGCGCTTACCGACGCATGTGCCGAAGCGATTGGCGAAGCTGTGTCGGAAGGCGCAAATTGTAGAAAATCACTAGACATTCAATATGCCGGATTGGATCGTCATGTGAATCTAATAAGGACGCCAAATTATACGCAACCTGTACGTGTAAACGGAATAGCCGTGTGATTTTTTTACCACGCCAGGATTGCTTGATTGCATTAATCAGACGCGTAACAGACCTTTACGGGGGCGCCCGCGATGCGAATAGACGCATCTGCGAGTCGTAAGTGTGCAATGCTACTCTGGTAATGCCCTGGATAGAAATTATCGCAACGAAAGAGGAATTATTAGAATAGTTACGCTGACTCGAATTTAGCAGGCATCCTTACGGGAAACAAATATGCACATGGCCGCGATAACACCCACTGAAGGTACTACGCGATTAAGAATCCAGTGTAGGTTAAAATGTTCTACTACAGAAATTATATCAAATCAACAGGAAGTTTGTGAAGAGAGAGCGAAACTATTAATTTAGAGGAGTGATAGCAAAACAAAAAAATTATAAACGCGAAAGCAAAACATTAAATTTACAGAACTGAAACCAAAACTTTTAATTTACCAAAGTAAAAGAAAAACTGTGTATTTGCAGGAGTACACCTACTAAAATCCGTGCGGAAACAAATGTAGCATAATAAAATATTAATATTTTCTCCGCCACACCCTAATTTTCGCTACTGTTGAAAAGAATCCTGGATTAATTTGTCTTATGCAGAATCACGGCAACCACAAGAAAGGGAACTTTATTCAGATATAATGTTATGCAGTAGATTGCGCCGATTTGCGCAATCTCTCAAAGGTAATACGATAGTCACACCGTTAAGTTTCGTTGAGAGAGCCGTTAACGCCGACCGCGGGCGCAACAGGTGATATCATGTAATGCGAGAGACGCACAACCGAGGAAGCGATAAACAAGGTTTAATCGCGGCTGATTGCATCGAATAACAATTTTGTACGAATAAAAAAGTTAAAAATAATCAACTATTTTATGAATAGCTTATTTGTTTTTTATTTCTGTCCACGCCTTGAGTGTGTGTCATAAAGGGGTGACGTGTGGAACACCAGAGCCGGCTGTCGGGGTAAGTACCGATGCAATCGAGTTGGTCACGGTTTCTTAAGCAAGGGAAATAAAAAGCCAACGACTGCTAAAAATGGGGCCATACAGACTCGTCAGAATCAGGGTATTGATGATCGCGATTGTGATGGGTTTGCAATATCGAGATTTCAGTCGAGAAAATTCTGGTTAGAATCTGGCCTTTCGAAACTTGGTCTATTTCTTTCACATCCATACCGCAGTTCACTCACCTGTATAAATGAGTACCTAGCTTCATAATAATCTTCGCACAGTAATTGCAGCAAGTCTGAATGCTTCCAAGAGTACTTGGAAAGAACAGGTCTGTCAGGGGGTCAGGGGTCAGAGGTCGGGGGTTGAACTGTACAGAGCTCTGAATAGACCTACGGACTGGATACTGCGCTATATAAAAACCTACCTTTATATCTACGACCGCACAATATTTTGGCAAATTATATAATATATATATATATATATATATATATATATATATATATATATATATATATATATATATATATATATATATATATATATATATATATATATATATATATATATATATATATATATATATATATATATGCATTTATATGCATATATGCACATATGTGTGGGGGGCGCGTGCATGCATGCGTGCGTGCGTGCGTGCGTGCGTGCGTGCGTGCGTGCGTGCGTGCGTGCGTGTGTGGGTGTGTGTGTGTGCATTCTGGGACACTGTGGATCAAACGAGATGGCGTCCACTCCCACGTCTCCCTGGAATGACGCACGGTGTTAGTGGTGCTCTTTCCGTGAATATTGATTACGCAGACAGTCCTTTTCTACGGTATGTCCCCTCGTGGCCTACGTGCCTGCACGTGCCTGGCCAGATGCCACCCACACAGATCACCCACGCGGACCTCACACACACACACACACACACACACACACACACACACACACACACACACACACACACACACACACACACACACACACACACACACACACACACACACACACACACACACACACACACACACACACACACACACACACACACACACACACACACACACACACACACACACACACACACACACACACACACACACACACACACACACACACACACACACACACACACACACACACACACACACACACACACACACACAGGCACGAATATGCGAAGAAACATACATTTCACTGAACTCGTTCTGGAACGCCTACACATCACTACCAGGAACGCCTACACATCACTACCAGGAACGCCTACACATCACTACCAGGAACGCCTACACATCACTACCAGGAACGGTGCTTGAAAAGTGGGACAGTTGTCTTGGGTTTCAGACCCAATAACCAGCACACAAGCAAAGACAGACCCCAGTGTAGCTACTTCACAGCTTCGACTGTATTAATGACGACAGCCTTTACGAATAACAAATGGGACACTGATTGTTTTTGTCGCAGACCGATGTTTCAAATATATTGGCGGATGTTTAGGCCATTAGCTGAGCACCCGTCTGCGATATATTTCTCGGCACTTTTTGAGCCATAGTTTTTTGTATTCCCGATTAGCACGTCAATTAATCAGCACCTCAGAGAAGCAGCCAACCGCGCATGCGTGAAGACGTCTTATCACCGCTGGCACAAATAACATTTATGTGAAGATTCGGAACACCTTTATTTCATTTAACTTCTAATGTTTGCTAAGACATCTCTCAGTTTTAATTGCATACTTTTGTGGATAGTCGTTATCGTTATACGGTATTTTTATATTTAGTATAGTTACTCTACGTGTCTCAAGTACATACATGTTATGTATTTTTATATTTAGTATAGTTACTCTACGTGTCTCAAGTACATACATGTTATGTATTTTTATATTTAGTATAGTTACTCTACGTGTCTCAAGTACATACATGTTATGTGTACGTCGTAAACAATCGTTTATTGCCAGCCGCCGGCCGTCCATTTTGAATTTATAAGCAAGTTGTGGCAGTTGTGATATAGCGAGTGGAGCCACGGTTGGAGAGTGTGAGACGCAGTGTAGCAAACCGCATGCGCAAGCAATGCAATCACGTGACCACCGAGGCCACAATACATTACGGATCACGAGTGTTCGGTTCACGTTTGGCGGTCGAACCGAACAGAGGTCAGACCACAATCACACATGTTGCTGCGCTTCGAAAGTAGTGCTTAGAAATTGACAGTAAATAATTGTATGTGATTATGACTACACCGTCGTATTCAGTATGTTGACAACCGTGGATGTAATGAAGCTTTATAATTGCTATAGTTTCGTTTTTTCTACAATCACGCAAAAACTGCGTGATTGTAGATGTATAAATCAACCTTACTCATATATATAAGGCGTCACTCAACTACTACAGCAGCATGGTAAAAAAGATTTTTCATATTTCACATCTGCTATTTCGTGATTGGTGACTTAGAAAAAAGAAAATCGTTCACTCTTAGTTGCCAGGATCCAAGGACGGTGACGGCGGTTCGCGAGTTCACATATTGGCAATTTGATGGACTGACCATATATCATTACGGACGAGAAAATCATTATTTTCCAGTCGGTTCTGCACTTACATTTCCGTAGATCTGCGACACGACACATCGGGGGCATCCATAAAGTACGTCACGCTTAGGGGGTGGGTTCTTCGGGTAAGGGTAAGTATCTCGGCGACCGTCACGTTCGTTATAAAAAAAATGTTTTTGCTCGTCTACCTGTTGATACGAGACTGACAGCATTGATTACTATGCCGGTTTCGTGGTATGTTTCAACTGAATTCCAATGGAAAAGAAAATTGGACTCTACGGTGGATCAATGCAGTCTGTAGTGGCGCGCGAAAAGTCGGCAAATTTGGTATGCCGACAAAAAGCTCTACGGGACTATCAGCCTGTTGCACCCCACACATCACCGAGAGTTCATGCACGTACATGGGTGATGTTGAAATGCACGTACATGGGTGATGTTGAAATGCGACTGCGATGAGTGAGCATGCTTTTGGCGGCTTACTGTTACGACAGAAGTTTTGTCGACCGTGAGAAAACGATTCTTGCCGCGTTGCAGTAACGAATGCGGGGCAATGTCATATTTTTCGCACGTATATTTTTATGTTAAATGTTGGTGGCCATCTAATAAACGCCGAGAGGAATGAATGGATTCGTTATTGTTGCCTTATTTGGGTAATTTCGAGCAAATCACTGGCTCCTAAATTCCGATTAATATAACTTGATTGCTAATATCAGGCCAACACTGATAAAAGACATATCGTACTTCGGCAATCCATTTGCTACTTAACTTAACAAAGACAATGTCACTGCCATAAACCAATACTTTATTGCTCCCTGATGACACACTGATAAACGATTATGCTAGGCGTACATTACGAAACCTTTGTTGCGAGTCGTGCGTTTGTGCGACTGGGTCAGCGCACGTAAAACCGACCGTACACCCACCGACTACACAACACCTGCTGCCGCGATTCAGCTTTCGAATCGGTTCGACAACTGTTGCGCCGGCGAAATCAAAGCGCGATTCGAGTTCTGTTGATTTGCGGACCAGCGCGCGTTACACGACTGATCCAATCTATGTCAAATAAACACACAACTTGCAACGAAAGCTATATAGTCGAGTTGTGGTCGCAGAGAAGACGCATAGCTTACCAATGAGAAGAGAACGCCCGACTTCAACATGCGTTGTCGATCATTGTCTGATTGTTCGCCCCTATTTGTACGCTCACACAAATCATTGCAATACCACTCGCGCATTCCGTACGCTTTGTCCAATACAGGGCTGCAATTAGGATTGCAAAATCGAACGGACGTGTAAATACGACTGGACTGTTTGTTTACGCCACGACTCGCTCACAGTTGCAGACGAAGTGTGAATTGTTTTAAAACCGGATGGCAACCGATTGTGACGACAAAGAACACAGATTCCAACTATGAATTGGCTAAAATCATTACGCGTGTGCAATAAATACAAAATTATACATTTTCGATATACAACCCCTCAATCCCCCTCCCCCGTAATCGTAATCGACGGCTGGCGGAGTAACACGAGTATTCCGACAAAGCCGTAGGACGCGTCCGTTTATTTGTGTTATT
Organism: Lamellibrachia satsuma; assembly: GCA_033239005.1. NCBI lineage: Eukaryota > Metazoa > Annelida > Polychaeta > Sabellida > Siboglinidae > Lamellibrachia > Lamellibrachia satsuma. Next base: position 28,145,190 of record BSQZ01000001.1, on the reverse strand, counting down.
CCGCCACCGTCTCGGTCGCCATGGTTTTTCGCAATATAAATATAACGTAACGGTAAACAGGTGCGGTTCTTCTATAGCACATACCTCATCCTACTGGCATATCTTTGTAACCCACCGCACGACGATCAACCACACGACGATCCACAACACGGCGATCCACCACACGACTAACCACCACACGACGATTTACCACACGACGAACCCCCACATTTTCATTCGACCGCCAAACCATTTTGTCTATCTGGAAAGCATTCAGCTGTAATTATTGTGGAAACACTTTTCGTTGTCATAATTACACCACAGTCAATAGCTGACTGCACCGACTCTGTGTAACTCAATCCATGTTAGCGGTAAGACTGTAGGAAATATAACAACATTTCGGCGTAAACCAAAAACCCAACTGTGTAAACTTGCTTATTCTCCATAGCTCCCCAGCGTACCCATCCAACTGTGTACAACTGGAACTGCTTATCGATTATAAACTGCTTCACCCCTTTTGTTTTGGTGCGCTGCCAAGCTTGGGTTTCCCGAAGATTTTAGCGCTATAGAAGTATTTTATATATTATTATTATTATTATTATAAAAAAGACATGCTTAAGTTGTGTCATCTAGATATATAAAAAGATTTATATATAACAGGACACAAAACACGTTGGACTCAGCGTAGTAGAAGCAGTTCGGGCCAGGGCATTGTGATTCCATTCAGCGGTTGATTCACTTAAAAAGCGCATTTTACTACAGCATGAACAGAACAGAATATTAAAACAATGCACTAAAGCACGACCAAATATATTTGATTCTACAAAACGGCTGGTTGTCATCCGCGATTCTGTTAAGCGGAGTCCAGTGTATCGGGGAAACGTCGTTTAATAGATGAAACTCTAAAATGTCATTGCATCACCCTCTGCCGTATAACTAGCTACGCAGGCTTTTGGTTTAAAGCGCAGACAACTTCAGGGGGTGCCCACCCGCAGTTAACGCACCCCTAAAGCACCGGTAACACGAACATGACCTTTAGGCGCATACGTCTTTACCCTCACAAGCCAGGCTTACTTTTTTACGACCGCTGTCACGGTACCTGCGCCGATCGCACCTACCGTTCGGACGGCAAGAGAAATGCACCTTTCTCGCCACACCACCGCCGCACTCAACGCGTTCATCCGTACCGTAACGACCCGACGAGCGCCCGCCGAAGTGCCCCGTAAATAAGCGCGACCCGCCGGTGGCGTTTGCTGCGCGCGCCGCTGTTTGTTTGCACGTGAAACGACGCCGTCGCACGCCCGAATTCGCGAGGCCAGCGCTCGAGACGTTATATTGCCGACGACCAAGATTAATACCGTTGTTTTATTGCGCGATTACCTCGCGACACGTTAGCCAACGACGGACGCGAGTTATTGGCGAATAAAAAGTGTCGTTTGCACGCGTCAGTGTGTTCACGACTGAGATGGACGGTCGCCAGCTTCCTTGTTTGTCGCTGTCGTCGAAGCCATTACCGTCAGCTGGTGGCCGCGACCTCGCGCCAAATTCGACCCGGTGGAATTGGGCCGTGGAAGCAAATATTCAACGCGTGTCTATTTAGAAGCACCTGTGGCGCGTCTGATGATATAAATTGTTCGGTTTGGTTTTTGAATTAGCTTTCTCTCAGACATTGCACAATTATAGAGTCAAACATCTACTTTCGCATACAGTTCACAAAGCACGTTTTTCATTGTATCGACGCCAATCCGTGACGAAGAATACTAAAACAATGCACTAAAGCACGACTCAACGTCGGCTGCTTTTATAACATGTTTTCTGTTTCGTAACGAGAAGTCGTTAATATTTAGGAAGTCATTCATATTCATCTAAATTAGTCAGCTCCTGAACAATTTAGTCCGGCCACCGGGTCTGCTTCCTAGACGCGTGCGTGCGCGCGCGCGCGAGAGAGAGAGGGATATATATATATATATATATATATATATATATATATATATATATATATATATATATATATATATATATATATATATATTAATATATATATATATATATATATATACACACTGTATATATGTATATATATATATATATATATATATATATATATATATATATATATATATATATATATATATATATATATATATATATATATATATATATATATATATATATACATATACACGTACATACACATACACATAACATACACATACACATACACATATACATATACATATACATATACATATAAATATACATATATATATATATATATATATATATATATATATATATATATATATATATATATATATATAGAAAGAGAGAGAGAGAGTGCGTGCGTGAGTGCGTGCGTGCGTGCGTGCGTGTGTATGCGATAAAAACTAGTGGATATTTATTGAGGTATTTGTATTTGAGATATTTGTAGCAGCCATTTTTTCATCTTTTTTTTAGAATTGTCTGATAGTTCTTAAATAAATAAAAAATAAACAAATTCTTGCGAGACTGGCATTGCAACGTTGTCTGTTTTTCTGTTAGCAGATCACTGGATCAATAATATCCTATCTCAACGTTTCCCAGTGCTGTTCAGTTAATTGCATTTGGTTTTAGTTGGTAGTTATCATTGACCTGCATGGGAATTTTCGCCAAATCCTACAATTTCGCTTCCGTCCATCAAAATCAGTGCTGATCACGCTATCCATCAAACTGCCCTTCGTGTACTTGAGCGCTGGTTCATCCCGAGGGAATCAGGATCATGCAGAAGTTTACATAGCAACATAAGCGGCCATATCAAAAGATCGATGCTTTGAGACGCCCCAAACGCATGATGTCAAACAACCCAGGCATTGACATCACCAAACAACCGAAAACATTAGCCCAAGAATATTCCTGCTTGTCTCAGGTGTCAACATTTCCGTACGACCCGATATCTAGCGATATCTAGCGGGCAGCGAATCGATCGCTGGATATCATTTCAAATGTCCTAGTAAGATGCAGTAGGTGACGCCCATTATTGTGCGATAATCGTAAATCAGACAAATCCTTCGACTGCACGTTAGCGTCCATTAATAATTCGCATGATAGGTGTTAATTTGTGTTAGCCCTGTCTCGCTCGTCTTCTTCTTTTTGTTGATGATGTTGTTGTTGTTGTTGTTGGTGATGATGATGATGTTGTTGTTGTTGGTGGTGGTGATGATGATGTTGTTGTTGTTGTTGTTGGTGATGATGATGATGTTGTTGTTCTTCTTCTTCTACGTCCATATAATATAATAATATGTTTATCTTTACCTTAGCATACACACGTATATACACACGTATATACACACGTATATACACACGTATATACACACGTATATACACACGTATATACACACACGTATATCCGCCAGCAGCGCTACCACTATTTACCAAACGCACACAACATGAAAACTAACAAGTCACTCGGACATAATCTTGTGACATTATAATTTAGTCGTGAATAATTTGGCAGTTTATGTTTCACTGCGCGAATAAGACTGTATCTCACACCGTGGATTAATCACCCATACGTGGTATCGGCCGGAGCTGCCTCTCGGTCGGGTGCATGAGAGGGGCCGAGCAGGCATTGTGTTCACCGCGGGGGTCTGCAGCAGCGCAGTGGACGCCGCTTAACAGAATCACTTCTGGCCGGGGCAGTGGCGTATGTATGACTTCGCAAAGGGTGAGGCAAGCGGGCATAGTCACCTATTAGTTTACTATGCTACCATGTAGTGGCGCAACAGGTGACATAGGAAAGGGGGTGGCCAAAGGGGGCGTGGTCAAAGGGGGCGTGGCCAATGGGGGCGGCATGGCCCAATGCCCCAATAAACACGTCAAAGGACCAGAGTAATTTGATTTAATTAAGCGGCTGATTCACTTAAGCGGCGCTAGTTAATATATCAGGAATATGGAATGATCCCGTCCGCGTCATTTGATTCTATTAAGCGGATGATTATGTTATCCGTGATTCTGCTAGGAGGAGTCCATTGTATATGGATGGGTGGACTACGACGGAATGAAACGAGGAGAGGCGGACTGCCAGACTCACACTTATATAGCTGTGCGTGCTGAGGCAATGGAAACTGAACGAAACTATTCGAATGTTCGATAACTGCGTTGACATCGGTCGCTGGACCTGCGTGCTACCGCGCCTGGTTTGCTATAAAACCCGACCTGATGTCTTGATTCGCGTCGTCGACATTTTATGGCAACTCCTCGGTACAATCGGTCATCAACGAACAGTTACTCTCTGGTTATGACGGCTGTCGTGGACGAAACCGTGGGAACACGAACTAGGTCAACTACTACGAATAGTCTTGCATAAATTAATTCTCACCCGGATTCAGCTTCGTCGATGGAACGACGGTATTTATATCAGACTCGTTTCGGATACAACGTGAAGACAACATCCATTTGGGTTTACATCAGTCATTCTATTATCTGCGTATCAGTCCACATACTGCATATACCCAGACAACGAAAGACAATTTCAGCCATAGCTTACATAGTAGAGCTTCTCCGCATATGGATTGTTCAGACTGTGATACAAGCACCAAATTTGGCACACATGTGCTATGACAAGTTCTAAGAAAACTTTTAAGGGGGCGTGGCATCATATTCAAAATGGCCGCAATGAAATTCCAAACTACATATCTGTGGGCGTACCTTCACTTCTAATTAACATGTTTAGTGATCTAAAATGCTAGCCTATGGTTTTGGAATACGAAAAATCGATTAAGATAAAATTTAATGTGACTGGATGATTGTCTCATTTGCATATATGCAAAATAGCACCCATTTTGTATGGAATAGAACAATTGAAAGTGATCACGTGAATTGGCCTATTATGTTCGACAATATCTAGTGGCTTAATATTGAAGTAACTTTAGTAATATCACCTAAGCTAATAAGCGGCCATTTTTGTTGTTGTTTTAATGGTCTCGGGGAACTGCATCTGCGTTGCGCTGTAACAGAAGGTATATTACTGCTTTAATGTGTTAGTTACGAACCCATAAAATAAACACCTTATCGAAGGATACTGGTTTTTATGCACTCGTTACTTTAAAATGTTGTATTTGGCGAGCTGAAGGAGTCAGACGGAAGTGAGAAAACGATAAATACCACGTTGTCACGGCTTTCGTTGATGCACGAAGTCGAAGGACACGCAACTACATTTATCAGCATAATTTAGCCTGAAATGCACGACAACATAACATGAAAAACAAATCACAGTAGGTGACTGGCTTGATGATAGTAGATGATTAAGTGTTCTGGTCGAAGCAAACATCACAACGTAAGTTAGGGCAAACTCCGTGCAAGATGGCGGGCAAGTGACACGGACAAGTTGGCGGGCAAGTGACACAGACAAGATGGCGGGCAAGTGACACGGACAAGATGGGCCTATCGTCGTATAACAGCCGCTAGTCTCAGCGTTGTACAGAGAGCTGAGTACCAACAGTACCTTGTTCACCCACAGTTCCTTTACTAGAGTACGAAAACACCACGAACAGACGGCAGCTGCGCAGGCAGAGTTCAGGAAAGATGCGTGTGAGCTGACGGGAATTGTACGTCGCATGGGCTACCCATTTGTTTTTGACGACGGTGACGATCTTGTCACACTTGACATAACGCTAGTGATGGACAGTTCAGTAGTTCAGACCCTAACAACAGCAGAAACAATATGGCGCATTTGTCTAGGAGAATCTTGTGTGAGAAAGCGCTGACAGGCAAAATTGCCTAAGAACAACCTTTCCCTGTTCAGGACAGCACCAAAAAAGTTCCGAAGCAGAAGCCAGCATCAGTTGGCCTCACTGAAGGCGAACTGTGCTTTGCTCTCTCGACTGCACATTTCTTGTCAGTCATGCAGCGGAAATCTCACACGAGTTATTCGCCCATGAAAACCAGGCCTGCCCCATCAACCTCAAACATGGGAAGTCTGCGACACTGCACAAAGTCAGATCTTGTGGGATGCCTACATTCAACAACGCCATACCAAGTAGTTCCTGGCTGTGACCAGGTTGTGGATGCTGAAGTGTTGGACGGTGCTGCCATCGTACACATGCTACCACCTACATGTGTCAGAACCAACTGAAGTGTTGGACGGTGCTGCCATCGTACACATGCTACCACTTAAAGGTGTCAGAACCAACTGAAGTGTTGGACGGTGCTGCCATCGTACACATGCTACCACCTAAAGGTGTCAGAACCAATTGAAGTGTTGGACAGTGCTGCCATCGTACACATGCTACCACCTAAAGGTGTCAGAACCAATTGAAGTGTTGGACGGTGCTGCCATCGTACACATGCTACCACCAGCAGTGTTAGAACCATTCGAACGGTGGACGTTGTAGTACTGGCCGTTTCTGTAGTCGTCCCACTGAATATTTCCGAGCTGTGGATCGCCTTTGGTACAGGGAAGATTTTCCGGTACACAGAGGCTCATAAAATTGCATCAAACCTTGGGCGATGCAAGGCAGCAGGTCTCCCGCTATACGACAGTTTCACTGGGTGTGACATTGTTTCATCCGTCACAGAACGGGGAAAGAAAACGTCCTGGGACGAATAGAAAATGTTCGAGCCACTGACAAAACCATCCCTTCGTAATCTTGCTGCAGCACCTGCCCAGCTCCACTTAACTGAGCTACAAACCATCCATAGATGCGCAGTATTGCTGTACAGTGGAACGCATGTACTGGAGACTGTGAACGAAGCAAGGAAACACCTGTTCGCATGGTGCTCAAGATCCATAGAAAACATTCCTCTGACGGAGGCAACGCTGTTGGAACATTGCAAACGACCCACGTATCAAAGTGGACACATATGGGGTCAAACACTCACGGTCAACCCAGTACTTCCTAGTCCGATGGAATGGGGATGCCAGCTAACAGACCATGGATGGCATCCATACTGGACAACACTGTCAGAAACATCAAGGGCTTGCCATGAGCTCATTCGCTGTGGGTGTACCAAAGCATGCATGCCTTGTAGGGGTCTCTGCATGTGCAAGAGGAACGAACTCAGCTGCACCGAGCTGTGTGTGCCAAGGAGGCTGAAGCGAGCTGTGTGTGCCAAGGAGGCTGCACCGAGCTTTGTGTGCCAAGGAGGCTGCACCGAGCTGTATGTGCCAAGGAGGCTGCACCGAGCTGTGTATGTGCCAAGGAGGCTGCGCCGAGCTGTGTGTGCCAAGGAGGCTGCACCGAGCTGTGTGTGCCAAGGAGGCTGCACCGAGCTGTGTGTGCCAAGGAGGCTGCACCGAGCTGTGTGTGCCAAGGAGGCTGCACCGAGCTGTATGTGCCAAGGAGGCTGCACCGAGCTGTATGTGCCAAGGAGGCTGCACCGAGCTGTGTGTGCCAAGGAGGCTGCACCGAGCTGTGTGTGCCAAGGAGGCTGCACCGAGCTGTATGTGCCAAGGACGCTGCACCGAGCTGTATGTGCCAAGGACGCTGCACCGAGCTGTATGTGCCAAGGAGGCTGCATCGAGCTGTGTGTGCCAAGGAGGCTGCACCGAGCTTTGTGTGCCAAGGAGGCTGCACCGAGCTGTATGTGCCAAGGAGGCTGCACCGAGCTGTATGTGCCAAGGAGGCTGCACCGAGCTGTGTATGTGCCAAGGAGGCTGCGACGAGCTGTGTGTGCCAAGGCGGCTGCACCGAGCCGTGTGTGCCAAGGAGGCTGCACTGAGCTGTGTGTGCCAAGGAGGATGCACCGAGCTGTGTGTGCCAAGGAGGCTGCACCGAGCTGTGTGTGCCAAGGAGGCTGCACCGAGCTGTGTGTGCCAAGGAGGCTGCACCGAGCTGTGTGTGCCAAGGAGGCTGCACCGAGCTGTGTGTGCCAAGGAGGCTGCACCGAGCTGTGTGTGCCAAGGAGGCTGCACCGAGCTGTGTGTGCCAAGGAGGCTGCGCACCCTAAAGAACCCACTGACACTGAGTGAATTTTTTGAATGATAAATGGGATATCGTAAAGAATGGAACAGAATTAGTAATGCAACAATTTGATCGAGGCAATTTCATTTAGACGTTTCTCTCAATTGTCATGATACAACTTTATAAATACTTTGTGAGTTTCCAAATAGCTAGACAAACTGCGAACCATTGTCACATCAATAGTATACTCTACTGCGGTAATGCTTTTTTAAATCGAAAGAATGATGACAAGAGTCTAGCATTTAAAACCACTAAAGTATGTTGATTAACAGTGGACATATGCCAAAGGTACGATGTGTCAGATTTTTGTGGCAGCCACTTTACTATTCAAATTAGCTTTCAGTTATTGAAGATCAATCCTATATTACAACGAATATATTGTCAAAGAAAAGTTGTTTACTACAATCTACATCACAAAAAAGATTATCTATGCAGATGCATAGATCAATGCTAATTGTTCTATTTAATACAAAATGGGCGCGATTTTGCATATATGCAAATAAGGCAATCATCCAATCACATCAACGTTTATATTAATCGATTCCTCGTGCACCAAAACCATAGTCTAGCATTCTAAATCACACAAACAAATATTACAAGAGAAGATACGCCCAAAGGGAATGTGTTTTGAATTTCATTGCGGCCATTTTGAATATGGTGTCACCTCTCATTTATCTTAGAACATGTCATAGCACGTGTACCAAATTTGGCGCTGAACAATCGACCTGTTTTTTTTTTGCGTCAAAGAAGCTCTATTAACACGTTTAACTTATCTCATATGTAGCCGTAATGCAGCTTCAGGTGTAAGTCTGACGCAGTGAAATGATCGATTAAGCGCCACTGTAATGTTTAGCCTTCAATTTTGTCATCCATGACTGAGAACATTTCCACTAGCGGGTGTGTCGACTCTTTCTTCAGCGTATATTTATAGTAAACTTACTAACTAATGTATTTCCTAACCTGTTAAGTTATAACTGTCTAGATTATATCGTTTGTGTAACTTAAGCACGTCTTCCTTGAAATAACGTCTAAAACTTGTAAGTATTCACTACTGGAGGCCATTCTGTCCGTGTTTACAGTGCCGAAGTGAAGGCAGTGAAAGGAGTGGATGGCGTCGATTGATCTCTGTCTTGTGTGCCTGACGGCTCAGGGAGTAAGTTAGTAAGTAAGTAAGAAAGTAGGTCAGTAAGTAAGTACGTAAGTAAGTAACTTTATAAGTAAGTAAGTAAGTATATAAGTATGTAAGTAAATAAGTATATATATATATATATATATATATATATATATATATACTTACTTACTTACTTACTACCTTATATACTTACTTACTTACTTACATATTTACTTACTTATATACTTATTGACTTACTTACTTACATACGTTTTTACTTATTTACTTACTTACTTGCTTACGTACTTACTTAGTTACTTACTTTCGTACTTTATTTTATTTATATATATATATATATATATATATATATATATATATATATATATATATATATATATATATTTAAGTAAATATGTAAGTAAGCAAATAAGTAAATAAGTACGAAATTAAGTAACTAAGTAAGTACGTAAGCAAGTAAGTAAGTAAATAAGTAAAAACGTATGTAAGTAAGTAAGTCAATAAGTATATAAGTAAGTAAATATGTAAGCAAGTAAGTAAGTATATAAGGTAGTAAGCAAGTAAGTAAGTATGTAAGTAAATAAATAAGTAAGTAAGTATGTAAGTAAATAAGTATGTAAGTAAATAAGTAAGTAAGTAAGTCTATATGTAAGTAACTTAGTAACTTAAAGTAAGTAAATAAGTATGCAAGTAAATAAGTAAGTAAATTCATATACCGCGGGAAAATAAAAAGCAGTAAACACCTGCGCGTGGGGTATATCAACAGATGAGATCCCGCTCCTGAGTGTCATCATTAAAGGAACGTAATTACGAATACATGTCGTGTGGTGCGATTCCAAGGATGTCTTCAGACGACGGTAGTTTTTATTTACAACTATATTAAAATTACACGCCCTGGCTCATGTACACAACACTGTCACTTTTTGAATACCATAACTAAGAATATTTCGGTCTTGCGAAGTAGCCGCAAAACGTCTAGTATGCGTGCGTGTAACAGCGAAACGTATGCGTGCGTGTAACAGCGAAACGTCTAGTATGCGTGCGTGTAACAGCGAAACGTATGCGTGCGTGTAACAGTGAAACGTCTAGTATGCGTGCGTGTAACAGTGAAACGTATGCGTGCGTGTAACAGTGAAACGTCTAGTATGCGTTCGTGTAACAGTGAAACGTCTAGTATGTGTTCGTGTAACAGTGAAACGTCTAGTATGCGTGCGTGTAACAGTGAAACGTCTAGTGTGCGTGCGTGTAACAGTGAAACGTATGCGTGCGTGTAACAGTGAAACGTCTAGTATGCGTTCGTGTAACAATGAAACGTCTAGTATGTGTTCGTGTAACAGTGAAACGTCTAGTATGCGTGCGTGTAACAGTGAAACGTCTAGTATGCGTGCGTGTAACAGTGAAACGTCTAGTATGCGTGCGCGTAACAGTGAAACGTCTAGTATGTGTTCGTGTAGCAGTGAAACCTCTAGTATGTGTTCGTGTAACAGTGAAACGTCTAGTATGTGTGCGTGTAACAGTGAAACGTCTAGTATGTGTGCGTGTAACAGTGAAACGCACCCATTCGTTGTACGGCTAATAATGGAAAAAGACACTAACAGTTCACCAGTGTATGTGGTATGTTAATCATGGTTTATTGTATTAAAACACGATGCCGTTTCAGTTGACTTTGAATGAGTGCAACCAAGACAAGACAAAACAAGACAATGCAAGACAAGACAGGACAGGACAATACTCAATAAAAATCACGTCAGCATGGTGACTTATCGCCTAGTGTAAACACATCGTCGTCGACGTCAGATCCATTACGTGACATTTTGCCTAGCAACCAGATCCCAGGTTCGCTAAATGTCTGGCCCAAGCATTTGTCTTTGCGCCAAAAACAAAGGGCACCGTTGTTTCAGCGAGAACGGTTTGTGGGAAACTTTCTTCTGACAGATACATGTAACGTAATGAAAATAACTGTATATAAACATGGTTGCTAAGGCAACGCTTGATGGAGGTCACGCTCATAATTAGGAGTGTCGTGTCAGACTCTGGATCTGACAATTCTATGCAGGGCTCGGCCAAGATTGTTCCATTGACCGTCGCGTCTGAGAAGGTTAGACATCAGCAAGGAACCGACGACAGTCACGAGCGTCCTGCAGCGGCTCTACAAGCGACTGATCATCAATACAGGTGGCGGAGTAGCCAACCAAGCCATCGGCGAGTGGAAACACTCGTGATCAATCGGCACCATGACCAAACATCACTCGTGATCAATCGACTCACCACGAATGAACATCACTCGTGATCAATCGACACCACGAACGAACATCACTCGTGATGAGTCGACACTATGAACGAACATCACTCGTGATCAATCAACACCATGAACGAACATCACTCGTGATCAGTCGACACCATAAACGAACATCACTCGTGATCAGTCAACACCATGAACGAACATCACTCGTAATCAATCGACACCCTGAACCAGCGGTGATTTTGTTGTCACACCCGGCGGGGATCCACCCGAATAAACATAGAAATACAGTTTTGTTTGTGAGTTGCATCAATCAACATTGCTTAGAATTGATTCGGCATATGTAACTCGCTTCGACGTTTCAGAGTGCACAGAACAAAATGTATTTAACGATTTTACGTATCTCAAGTGCATAAATGTTATGTGCAACAGGTCGTAAACAACAATGGCGTCGCGCAGCTAACCAATCGTTTAGACGACACCGCAAACTGTTCTTTTTGAATTCATTAAACCTCAAGTTGTGGCAGTGGCAATATGGTGAGTGGCGCCGCTGTCGGGGAATGTGGTGAAACACTCATTGTCACGTGCAGGGTTCGTGTGCGTCACGACGGTTTCTCAAGTAACTGATGCGAGATATGGATGGTTGTTTTGACGGCGAGCTCGCGTATAAAGTGACCCAATTGGAATGTCCAATTGGGTCACTTTATTGCCGGCTTCTTTGCCTTGTGCGTGCTCGACCTGCTTGACTTTCTATTCACGACTTCAAAATGTAACGATGACAATGTAACGCCTAATCTCTTTCCAGAATCATGATTACGTAAGTCCTAGTTGGGTACAGAAGATGGCATTCATATCAATAAACTAATAATCCCCGTATCATTTACTGGATATGATGTGTCAATTCTGTTTTTAAACATATTGCCACTTCTGATATTTATACAACCAGTAGATAATTTTATCTCATTCATTTATCGTCCACGGACCGAATGGCGACTTTCTCATATCCAATATACACCGTCATTTTATTAATGTTATTTCGCGACCTCCAGTTCTACTACCGTTTGATGAGAATGTTTCTATTGATAGCTTCCTAACGTGTCAATGTTGAAACACTTCCTCCTCCTAGTTTCCTAGTCTCCTGTTCTGTGTTGTTGGCGAGTCACACTGAATTAGGCGTTTTAGTGACAAATCGAAGGTTTTGCGAGTTGCATTCTAATTCGTTCTACTGTTTCTTTAAACAGTTGTGCCGGCGTCCCATCAACTGCAGATGATTTATTATCACTGATCGTCTTTATTATATTAACTACAGTTTCTGGAGTTACAATTAGTTGCGGTCAGTGGCCTGATTAACCCCCTTAGAGTTAGTATCGTGCATATTGTCTCACAATCCCCAAACAAAAGTACCCATAGTGTTATGCTGTAAAATTACAAAATGTAGTATTTTAATCTGCCTTCCAACGCGCTGTCGTTTAACAGCGCCAAGAGACTGTCTCTACTGACTCTGTACGCACGCACCCACGCACGCACGTACGCACGCACGCACGCACGTACGCACGCACGCATACAATCAAAATTGAATAGTTTTTTTGTAGTCCGGACATGTTTGGTGTTACGGTTCTCACTTGTTTGACAAAATACATTGATTATGGATGACCTTTTGAGTTATTTATAACATGAACAACAGCGTAATTAATTATTAATTTAACGGCGTACGTCTCCGACAATGTGGTAGTTTTTTGACAATGTTGTAATAAATTCGCTTCACTGTAGTATTTTTTGCCGCGCAATTAGTCTATTTTTTAGACTCAAGTGTAAAAAAAATTAAGATATTTCATGTATTGACCAAGTGTTTGCTGGGGACGCTCTCATAAAATTGGTGAAACGACAGAATGCCACTATTCAAATTGATTTGTTCGAAGGTTACGGGTATATCACTAATAAAATGTATATTTATTACGTAACAAACAAGTCAATTACGTTCTGCTGTAAACCGCACGTGAGGACGTAGCAGTAACTATGTCGGCAACACACCTGCTCCAGTTCACTAGTTAAGGTAAAGGTAAAGGTCAGTTATACTGCAATGTATCGTGTTCTATGGACCCGGCCAATGTAGATTACACTCCAATGTGTGTGCGTGTGTGCGTGTGTGCGTGTGAGCGTGTGAGCGTATGAGCGTGTGAATGTGTGCGCGTGTGTGCGTGTGCACGTGTACGTGTTGTGTGCGTGTATGCGTGCACGCGTTTTCGCTTGTGTGTGCGTGTGCGTGTGCGTGTGCGTGTGCGTGTGCGTGTCAGAGTCTGTGTACGTGAGGTGGATGCATGCTGGCATGTTGGCATGCTCGCACGTCTTAGTATGTAATTAACAGTGAATCTGATGCTGGGTTAAAGCAAAGAAGATCATTCGTAGACACGAAGGACAGTTGAGGATTGTTTGTTGAATGATCAACTGCCTTCATACACGGACTCGAACTTCCCAACACCACCTTCGCGGTCTATTATCTATTGTCCTACAAACATTGTTCTGTTCTGCCCATCGTGATCGTTGATCGTCTATCAAAGTACCGTGTTTACGAGCGCAACTTTGGCGCCTGGTGTCTTTATCAAACTACTGCTACGTGAATGCCGTTTAAGATGATTAATATAAGCTGCGCAACGAAAACTACAACACCATGCAACTCGACTGTTATTATTATTATTAAACTAACAAATGTTAATAACCTAGGCCAGCATACTTGATCATTTTGCGATGACGTGAACAATGTCTTTCATGAAATGATAATAATGTTGCTGAAATTTGGACCGACTGTTAAGTTCATGACATCTGTGTAAGTTTCAAGCTCAATGAAGTCAGGTTACAGGTGGGGGGGGGTGACAATTGATCGTGGAGCTATTGAGCGCAATTTCAACGTACCTCCACAACACAAAACTAGCAGTCTGTGAATGACGCGTTTGTTAGACGCGAGCGCGTGACAATTACTCCGTAATTTACATCACTAACGGTCCAAGATAACACATTTTTGATTCGCTCTCGGATAACATATTTGCGAATTTCGTGTTGGAGGTACCATAGGGAGCACTATTAGAAAGTGTAGTATTCTTAATTTGGAGGAGGATGTATATATAAATATATATATATATATATATATATATATATATATATATATATATATATATATATATATATATATATATATATATATATATATATATATATATATATTATATATATATATATATATGTGTGTGTATATATGTATGTGTGTGTGTGTGTGTGTGTGTGTGTGTGTGTGTGTGTGTGTGTGTGTGTGTGTGTGTGTGTGTGTGTGTGTGTGTGTGTGTGTGTGTGTGTGTGTGTGTGTGTGTGTGTGTGTGTGTGTGTGTGTGTGTGATTGTGTACGACTGTTTGTGTATCTGCGTGCGTATGGAAGTGTGTGCCCGCGTGCGTCCGTGCATGAATTTTTGTCTGTGTGTGTGTGCGCACCTCTGGCCGTTCACGATGATTATCATTGCGTTACGCTGCGCAACGATTACCACAACACCACACAACTCGATTGTTATTATTATTATTATTATTTTTAAACTGTCAAATGTCCATGCATAACCTAGGCCAGCATACTTTATCATTTTGCAATGACGTCAACAATGTTTTTTTATGATGTAGTAGTTAATGTTGCTCACATTTGGACCGAATGTTAAGTTCATGACATCTGTGTAAGTCTCAAGCTCATTGAAGTCAGGTAAGAGGTGGTGGGGGGGTCATGTGACAATTGATCATGGAACTCTTGAGCACAATGTCAACGTACAGCACAAAGCTAGCAGTCTGTGAAGGACTCGTTTGTTAGAAGCGAGCGCGTGACAGTGACTATGTGATTGACACCACTAACGAAGCTCTCAGATAACATATTTGCGAATTTCGTGCTGGAGGCCGTAGTGTAAGGTACAAGTGCCGGAGGCCGTAGTGTAAATACAGGTGCGGGAGGCCGTAGTGTAAGTACAGGTGCCGGAGGCCGTAGTGTAAATACAAGTGCTGGTGGCCGTAGTGTAAGTACAAGTGCGGGAGGCCGTAGTGTAAGTACAAGTGCTAGAGGCCGTAGTGTAAGTACAAGTGCTCGAGGCCGTAGTGTAAGTACAAGTGCTGGAGGCCGTAGTGTAAGTACAAGTGCGGGAGGCCGTAGTGTAAGTACAAGTGCTGGAGGCCGTAGTGTAAGTACAAGTGCTAGAGGCCGTAGTGTAAGTACAAGTGCTGGAGGCCGTAGTGTAAGTACAAGTGCGGGAGGCCGTAGTGTAAGTACAAGTGCTAGAGGCCGTAGTGTAAGTACAAGTGCTGGAGGCCGTAGTGTAAGTACAAGTGCTGGAGGCCGTAGTGTAAGTACAAGTGCTGGATTGAGAATGCGATATGCTACGTGTTGCTTAGGAATGGTGGAAACTGGAGATGTGACGATGGTGACAGTGGTGACAATGGTGACAGTGGTGACAATGTACAGAGTATGTAAACTAATGCATTCAGATGTGCACAATCAATTACGAGAGAAAAAGGATCGTTTTTTCGTAGAATGCGGTTAACAGGAATTCCAAGTTAATCCCTCGGTTAATTTATCACAGCCCAAACCGACTTTTCGGAAAACCTTATGGCAGATCAGCATAATGCTAAACTAATAACCCACGAAATGGGAATGGCGCAAGAGTAACTCTTGATGGGGAACTAGTATGCTATGGATCACTATTAGAACCTGTTTATTATTGATATGGATGAGGACGTTTGCAGCAAAATGTGCATGCGTGCGTGCGTGTGTGCGTGCGTACGTGTTTGCATGCATGGATGCAGGTATATAATGTGTGTGTGTGTGTGTGTGTGTGTGTGTGTGTGTGTGTGTGTGTGTGTGTGTGTGTGTGTGTGTGTGTGTGTGTGTGTGTGTGTGTGTGTGTGTGTGTGTGTGTGTGTGTGTGTGTGAGTGTGTGTGTGTGTGTGTGTGTGCGTGCGTGTGTGTGCGCGCGCGTGTGTGCGTGCCTGAGTGCGTATTTGCGTGCGTGTATGTATGTATGCATGTATGCATGTATGCATGTTTATATATATATATATATATATATATATATATATATATATATATATATATATATATATATATACACATACATGCATACATTCACGCACGCAACCACGCATGCACGCACGCACGCACCACGCACGCACGCACACACACACACACACACACACACACACACACACACACACACACACACACACACACATTATACATACCTGTGTGTGTGTGTGTGCGTGCGTGCGTGCGTGCGTGCGTGCGTGCGTGAGTGCGTGCGTGCGTGCGTGTGTGTATGTATGTATGCATGTAATATGCAGGCACGTACGTACGTATGTATGCACGTACCCATGAATAAACTTACACGTTTGATACATACAAGTACCCACGTTAACACTGACCTAACTGCGACCATGAAACCAACACTGCCGTAAAGCTAAGCCAGACTGCCGGTACGATCACACCGTGTGTCTACCGTCACTCTCCATAAACGACGAAACATCAAACATAGAACAAACATACCTTCGCTCGCTATCTCGTCCAGCGTCAGCCGTAGGTCTTATGCACCAAGCCAACTGTAACCCGTCGTCCGTCAAGCCAACCCGGCACTGCGCTCCGCTGCTTTGATTTTCGCTGTGTCTCGCGCGCTTCACACGGCGACGATACAGTGCAAGTCCGCGACTCGCGTCTTTACCTACGTCTACGCGAGCTCCCGCCGTCAACCAAGATTTATCTCCCGTCTGGCGGCGCCCTTTAACTCTTCGGCGAAGATAAAAACACAAAAGCACGCGCTGCCGACACGGCTGCCGCGGTGGTGGCCTCGTTTGGTCGCGTCACGTGGTCGCGGCGGCGTCGTCAAGTGACGGCGGATTAATTCCGTCGGGGCGTGCCGCTGATTGGTGTCTTCATCTCGGGCCACTGGTTCGGGCAGTGAGCGTAATCACCGGTGGTCAGTCACAATGTAATGTTCGGACTAGCTGGTCGACCAGCTTAAATCGACGGTAGAGTTGGTTTCAACTCGTTCCAATATGGCGACGAGATGATAAGTGGAATGTCGTAGCCATATATACTATAAAGTGGTTTGTGGTTGTGTCTGTCTGTCTGTATGTATGTCAGTCTGTCTGTCTGTCTGTCTGTTGGCCTGTCTGTCTGTTACCTCATATCTCCGTCAGTTTCGCATGTATGAGGCTGCGATTTTGTAGGCGTGCTCAGAGGCCCTTGGAGATGGTTCGTATTTTAAAAAAATCGTCATTCTCCTGGGGTGAGGATATTACCAAGGACCTCGTGTGGACGTTTGATGTAGATTATGTAACTCGGAACAACAGGAGTTTGAATTATGTACAATTGTTAGCAACGCTGTGCGTCTTTTCTACTATTGTTCCGATTGACGTGTTCTACGTGAGATGTTCACATAAGTTTTGGGCGTGAAGTTGTATCCGCCGTTGGCATTGCCCTACTGAAACTTTACTGGGTGCTGTAGAGGGTGATAAGCTTTAGCACTGGCCGCTGTTTCTCCCGAGCAATGCCGGGCAACGCGGCTACTTCTAAATAATGTAATGAGTTTTTAAATATTACTGCGTACTGTGGATGATGTTAAAGCACATCGTTTGTTTATACGAGATTAGCACGATGTTAGCACGAGATTAACCCGATATTAGCGCGATATTAGCCTGAAAAATAACAGATTTGCGCACGAGTCCGACATTGTTCAACCGACATGGCATGATTTGTTTCTAGGAATGAATACCCGGCAAGAGAAACACGACACGACGCATGTGATCTCGATGACTTCCAGTTGTCGGTAGATAGAAGATACATTCTCCCTTAAGGCGCATTTAACACGACATATATTCACGCTTCCGTCGTTTCCCGCCATCAATCCTGTAAGTGCAGTAACCGCGCTCACCAAAACCACCCGTGCGCATGCCACAAAGTGTCCTGCTTTTACACAAACAGTCGTATCGAGTTTTATGTACGGCGTGTCGTGCATATGTATATGTCAGACAAACGCAAGGGCGTTTGAAAGCACATTTGAATGTTGTACATTTCAAAGCGCATTCAAATGCAGCCGTGAAATGTGCATTTACATTTCAATTTGAATGCGTATCCTAGACATTTGCATTTGAATGCGATTCTTGAAAATGGTGTTTGCAATGAATAAATTGAAACATGTGCATTTAAATGCGCCTACATGCATTTGTTGACAAGCCCTGTGTATGTGCGACATGGTTATGAAAGGGTGATACCAAGCGTTTTGGAACGATAAAAACATTTTGAAAAGGAACATTAAATCTCGTCACAAAAACGTATTCACTGTCTTGCATTTTTTCGTCGTCTTTGTTAATGTATAAGAGCGAGACACGGATGCTGCCGTGAGAAACTAACTGATTTTACAACAGAACGTTAACAGTAAAATGGGGAGATACCCTGTAAAACAATTAATTTTATTTTACAGACGAACGGTGAAAGAAATTGCAGAGATAACATTTTAAATATTCTTCTTAGCAACATTTGTAAAAATAAAGTAGACATACAATTTAAAATATTAAGGTTATATGAATATGAATTACACGAATACCATTGCTAAAAACATATGGTGTTTCACTGACGCGTACTTTGGTGTTTCAGAGCGACAAACAGAACAGGCGTCTTTGAAAGACTACTTTTGTGAATGAACGAATGAATGAATGAATGAATGAGCGAAAACAAACAATTTAGCATAGACTGGATTAAAACCAATATCTAAAGAAATTCAAGAGAAAATCAGAAAACGTCTGCAGTGCGCACCATGAACCTTCATATCTAAGAGGGTTCTCGATACGCCAACGATTGCAGTGTCAGATTTGGCGGTTTAAAGCCATGATCGCATGATCGAGCACTTTATCAGAATCATTAAATTAAATTTTGAACTACGGACACTCAAAAACGGAAGTTTGCTTTAACCTAATTAACTTAACAACACAACTATCACCCATTTCTATCGCTGTAAGCTATAGATTATCCGGCCAGTGAACCAAATGCCAAAGTTCGGTGCGTCAGCCACCAGGGGAATGATGTAAACGGAAGCTTCTGGTTATACGAGAATGAGTAATTGCTAAATGCAAATAATATCAATTTGTCATATAACCTTACCAGGTCTGATAAACCAGAGAACCACAAAGACGACTGCAGGATGGATTTGTCGTATGGTTCTGGTTCTGATCATAGTTTCTTGCACTCAGCAAATTCTGTAAACTGACTAGTATGTATGTTGTAAAAGCTGATGGTCTTTTCCTCATTAAACAAGTCAGTCTTTTCCAGAAACCTACGCCAAGTCGACGTTTCTATGCTGGCAATGAGGGTGGCCACTGAGAGAGCGTCCTTCGTGTTTTTTTAACGTCTCAATTAACGAGACGGGACAGACGTGATGATCCGAGCTACGCTGTCGCGGGCCATGTTTATGTACCACATATACAGTTCCTGGGTCGGGTCTTGAACTCAGAACTCAGGGTTTGTTGCTTCGCCAAACACATGTTTGTCATAGCTAAACGTTACCATGAACAAGATGTTATATCGATCTTGGCGCACTTTTTGTGCAGCGAGACACGTTTTATACGATGCTAAAACATTCTTATTAAAACGCACAAGAAAGCTAAGCTTGGTCCATCGGTTGTAGCGCGGATGAAGTGATGATACAGAGATACTGCCTCACAAGGGACACTTCACAGTAATGTGTCGACAGATCGTCGTATAAATCACACCGTTCACGAGAGGCTCGGTGTCGTCGAGTTGCAAACGTTCGTAGTGTTTATCTGCTTGTTATGTAGACTTGCGAGTTCGGTATTAATCAGCAGATAGCGTGATGGTTGACAAGGAGTCTATTTGTTTACTTTCGCGCTGCGTGTCATCGTTACGACCGAACGAACTCGCACAATGCGTTTGACATAGATAATGGTTTACACCCAGGTGATCTAGAGGTGTTGAACTAACACAATGTACAGTAAAACTAACCGTCGATGTTTTATGAACAAGGTTGCCGCTTTCTCAGCAGTCGTGAATGAGAATGATAACCTACCTGTCACTACCAGGTGGCGCTGTGGTGAACGATTAAGTCTTTCAACACGATTATCATCATCGTCGTCGTCATCATCGTCATGTGCATTATATTTGTCAGATTGAGACTCACCAGAGACATCTCGGTTTTAACGGACCTTCGCTGGATGGTCGACATGTGTTTGGTTTTTAGATACGTGCGATTGTTCACTGATATTTACGGCTGGCGGTCTCGGCTGACAAACTATCTGCACTTATGTCGAGATATCATCTTTTGCCTGTTGTCAACAATGAACCAGATAAATAATACCTCAGATGCATATACTATGTATGATCATACCACGTACACTGGCGGCGGGACGCATTAGTATCCAGGGTATCCAGTCGGTAGCTTGACCTTTATGTACTGGTTCTAACTCTGTCTAATGATCTTGGTAGTTTGAACCTTGTGATGTTGTGTTCTGTCTACATCAGCCTCACCTGTCTTGTGCATATGTGGACGTTTGTCTTACCTTCACCTTATCCACACTTTAATTGAGTTATCAAATATCCTACACAAAAGCTGTGTAGGATATTTTAGTTACACTGACACCCGGTAGACGGGACCTACAGCTGTTAATGTATCGCCCAAAAGACGTCTGCTTCCGACTTCGCATTCACCAGGTGCAAAGGGAGTAGTTTTTACGAGGCCGCAGTCCTGGCCGGTGCCAAAAACATTGAACCACCGCTGATATAAAATAATGATCGATCTCTCACTGGATGGTGTTTTTATTCCGTGACATTGATGTGTTTTTCGCACACGACCTTAGCCCTTTTGCCTCTCGATTACGTCATGTGTAATGTAGACGTGCACGCGATCACGTGTTGCTTTGTAGGCGAAGTTGTTTAAGAAAACATATGGTGGTCAGCGAATTTTATAAAAAATCAATTATGCGCTACTAGACGTGTCCTGGTTTCTATGATTAATTTATTGCGCACGCGCTAGCGTATATTTCGGATGTATGCATCTGTGCGCGCCGAGAAAATACGAAATTTACAATCTTATTGCACGCTTCACCTAATGTTTTTGTCCGCATCAATCAAACACTGTTTTGCGTTTGGTAATTGTAGGCCGTAGCTACTTTTATCTGACTTTCTGATGCATTTGCATTCAGCAGACATTGACATGACCAATGATAATAATAGACGTGTCAAAGAGAAGACTACAGACAGTGCAGTTCCCATGCGGACAATCCGCAAGATTACACATATTGATAATTTTTGGTCACTTCTCCTGGGCATGGTATCAAAGCCTACTTGAGTGTCAACTACTGAGGATTTTTTTCACGACACCGTAGTTAATTGTACAAGTACTGTAACCTTTTTATATAGCGCACGTTCAACAACGCGATGGCAGTAATCTCAGGTTGGGCTGAAGTGGGATAGTTCACAGTACATAACGGAGCTGCCCTCTGGTGGCGAGCAAAGAAAGCAGCTAAGTTTTGCCTTTGTGTATTTCCTGGCATAATATATTAAAAGGAAACACAATTCATGGTTTTTGACCTATGCACATATTAGAGTTATTAAAACACGATAATTTGCAACTGTAATTAAGAATATCACGCCCGTGGTTTAATAAGAAAACCTTGCTGAACACATAGCAGGGGGGTTACTTAGAGATGCCTCAAGCAGGACAAGAAGCCACTAGTACACACAAACCATTAACAAAATGTCCGGAAAACATCCCTGAAGCTGGTTATAAATGTGTGTGTTTAAATGAAGGAGCACAGTAAATAAGAAAAATTAATTAGACATTATGGTAGAAGATATTGACCGTCACATAATTGGTGTAACCGATTCATGGACCAACACAGACATAGCTGATGCTGAATTAGGATTGACAGGATACGTAATGTTTAGGAAAGATCGAATAGGAAGAAGGGGAGGGGGAGTTATTTTATATGTTAAAGAATCTATTCAGGCTTATGAAATAAAATTAGAAAGGGAAGCAGATTGCGATGAAGCTGTTTGGTGCAAGATAATTTCAGGAAATTCAACATTAATTATTTCAATAGTTTACCGAAATCCAAACATAAACGAAGAGGATAACACAAAAATGCAAAGCGCTAAAAAGGAAGTTAGTAAAGGGGAATGTATCATAATGGGAGATTTTAACCATGGACACATACAATGGAAATCTCTAGAGAGTACAGGAGGTGAGGACCAACAATTTCTATTTTTAATTCAAAATAGCTTCCTTACTCAGATGATGCTAAAACCAACCGGGGAGAGAATGTATTAGATATAGTTTCATCACAAAGAGAATTACTCGACAATGTACAATACATCCATTAGGTAACAGTGATCATAATCAAATATATTTTTACATCAATGTAAAATCAGAAAGTAAAAATAAAAAACGTACAGGAGAAATTTACACAGAGGTAACTATTAGGATATGAGAAAATACTTAGCAAAGCTAGATTGGAATAACATGCTGAGGAATAAGACCGCTATTGAATGTCTGAGCTTTCTAAAATATGAAATTGAGAGTATCATCAATAAATGTGTTCCCCTGAAAACACAAGGAAAACGATTTAGAAAGAAGCATTTTTCAAAAGAAGATATTAGAAAAATAGTGTTCAAGCAAACTATGTGGAGGGTTTATAGGTTTACCAGAAAGGATGAAGGGTATTCAAATTACAAAGCTAATGCAGCTACGACTGAAATTAGCAATCTAAAAGAAACTATGGACAAAAACTACCATGTAAAATAAAAAAATGACAGCAAGAGTTTATATGCATATGTCAGGACTAAACAAAACGTACAAGACAAGATCGGACCTCTATAAGAGAGTGCTGGAAATATAATATCACGAGGGTTTTTAATGGCGGAAGACCTAAATGGTTACTTCGGTTCAGTATTTACCAGAGAGGATATTAGTTCATTACTAGTTGCAGATGCTAAATTTCAGGAGTCTAAATCTGACTGTTTAGAGCAGTTAAGGGAAATACGTAGTGGGAATTATTTTTTTTTAATTTCTTTATCAATTCAGTTGAAATTTTCACACTATGTTAATATGGGTAAGAGTAATATACCAGATTTTTTTCAATTTTTTTTGTGACGGGTTACCATGGAAACGGTGGCCATATTGGATTTTAATACTGTGTTTGTTCTAACCAGTATATCTTGGTAATGGGCAGTCCAAATTCAACACAAATTGGTGTGCTTACTCCTGAAATAAAACTAAAATATATGTAAGAGGGATTTTGCAATAGCACAAAAATCAAATTTTTCACATATTTTACAATCGTGCTGTACTCGAAATTAGCGATAAGAGTCTACGTTCATAGCACATTTTGCAAGAAATATGTATACAACAAAGAAATGGCTCTTACATATACTAGAGCATAGACTCATCACGCACTGGCACAAATTTGAAGAAATTACACTGGTAAATAAAAGAGATGGACTCTTTAGGAGTAATGCTGGTGACGAAAATATTGTATCTGAGAAAAACGCACTCAAAGTTTGAACTTTAAAATATATCTAAAAGCACAAGTACAGCATTAATTTCTTGCCGAAAGTTATATATCAATATGCCTCTAGGGTAATGTACATGTCCAACTACCACATTCAATATTTACAAGATGAATAAGTAAGCAAAACCAGGTATGCGTTATACACCAATAATCATTTATATATAAATAAACATGTACATTGTCCACTGTTGAAATGTTCCACCACCCTAAGGCAGTGCTGGTAATAGTATAAAGAACTGTGGTATGATATGCTTGTGTGTGCAGAGTGAAAACAGTACTGCAGACACTAAAGTTCAGCGAAATGTATATTTTACAATTATGTTGTAACCAAACATTGCAGTGACAATACGTCAGAGAATAATGTGTACACATCTATCAAAATAGTTCTTCAATAGCTGGGAGAATGCTTTCAAGATATACTGACAGAAATGACTGACATAAATGTAAAATAATTCACACTGATAAATAAAGAATATACTTCAGTGATGACAAAATAAGCAAAAGCTTTGTAATAAAAAATGTACATGCATCAGCGTGAATAAAGCATTGCTACTAAGTCATCTACCAATGTCTGTCATATGTGTGTCCAAATCTGACTGTTTAGAGCAGTTAACTAATGGAAACAGTAGAACAAATCAGTATACCACTTGCAAGAGTGTTCAACTTGTCATTGAAAGAGGAATGTGTTCCTTTTGAATGGAAGGAAGCAAACGTGTTACCATTATTTAAAAAGTGTTCGAGAAATAAGCCAGAGAATTACAAACAAGTGAGTTTAACGTCAGTTTTTTTATTATTTGAAAGGTTAATTAAATGCCATATTGGGAACTTCCTTTTTAGGCATAAATTATTAAATTAACATGGATTCCTAAAAGCGAGGTCATGCTTAACAAATATGCTGTTTTTTGAAGAAAAAAAAATCACTAAGTGGATAGACGAGAGATCGCCAGTAGATATTATCTATTTATATTTTCAGAAAGCTTTTGACAAAGTACCACATCAAAGATTACTACTTAAATTAAAAGCCTGTGGTATCGGGGATGGCATAATTGACTGGGTATAACAATGGCTGACTGACAGAAGACAGGTTTCAAACTGGAAATCAGTTTTGTGTGGGGTACCACAAGAATCAATATTAGTATCTTTATTATTCTTAATACATATCAATCAATGACTTGGACGACAATATAACTGAAATTTGCGGATGACACAAAATTGTTTAGAACGGTTAAAAATGATGGTGATAAAAAACATTTACAAAACGACCTAGACAAATTAGTTAAATTGTCTGAAAAATGACATATGTTAGTAAATTTTCGGAAACGTAAATGCCTACATATAGGACAAAGGAACTTTGATAAAAGCTATAATATGGGCAATACTGTTCTAGGTACTACTGTAAAAGAAACGAACTTAGAAGTAACAGTAAGCGCTGATATGAATGTTTCAGAGCAGTGTGGTATTGCAGCTCCAAAAGGTAATCAAATTCTTGGGTTGATTAGGAGAAACATAACATACAGGAAAAAGCTAATTATACCTCTGTATAAAGCAACAG
>BSQZ01000001.1:28104757-28117257 GCA_033239005.1 Lamellibrachia satsuma | reverse complement strand
TGACCTGCATATTTCGTTCTCTCATTGGCGTCTGCACGGTGCTGGATTTTCGCCTAGGAATGACGCAGTTTTCGTTGATATATAATGATTCAAAGATAGCGTAACGCGCGCCTCTGGCATGACAATGGTTCGTTCCGTCGCGTAAGCCGGAAACTAGGATTGTATGTGTTGAATTGTGGAAGGGTAATTGGACGGAGAAGGCTTCGTCGACATGCGCGGTCACGGTCCGTGCTTGCCATGCAGAAACACGTCTCCATCAAAACAAAGTCATCGCTGCGTGCACGGTGGAAGTCGACACCATTTCTGGACGACAGCTCCTGCAAGTTGCACCAGATTCTTCGAGCCATTCGAAGTGTACCTAGGCATGACGTATGGTTACGTAGTCGTTAGCCCCACGTTATTGTAACATCTTCTCTTTGCTTGTGTCTTTCCGAAGAGACACCAAAAAGATGATCTCAATCTCTAAACTTCCAGTTCCGCGGTGATAAGCTGTAAATGGAGTATCACATCAATCATCGAGCTTCTTTTGTCGTTATCAATATTTTTTTTTATTTTGTATATTGCGCCAACATTCGGGATTACCATTTCAGGTTTTTGCACACTGGACGCAATCCTCGGCTCGTCTGCGTGATCAAACCCACGAGGACAGCAGTAATCGCTGCAGAGTCGACGTAATGACGAGTTCACGCGAACGCAACATCAACTTATCTGGAAAGTTTTCAATCATTGTGAAATTACCGCGTGACTGCTCTTTGTTTGCGTAAATCTACCATTCATATAACTAGAGCGTCTATGTTTATGCGTCACCATGGTAACACGCTTTTTACGTAATTAGACAATCGCAACCCATGTGAGACGATTGTCTAATTACGTAAAAATCACGCCATCGCATCAACGCATTAGCGTGTGCGAGCAGCTTTTGGTGAACTGAGGCATCAGGGAATAAAAGAATTGTCCAGATCTCGAACGCGGTTCGGACTGTAAACTAATCCAGCTGTTGAATCTAGAAAGACAGTATAGCGCTGTCTCTTTAACGCTGTATAACCTACCCACTCTCGAAAGATATCGCTCTGCTTTCTCTGTGTACAGAATGTGCTACCGTTTGTCAATCATACTACTTGACGAAAACCCGATGATAAGTTTGGTACGTTTGATAGTGCAACAATTAAAGATTACATCTTTTCCATTTTTAGCATTTGCCATTTACGCCCAAAGAACCAGTGCTGAAACCATTGGCGCAATCCGATGAACATTTACAATATCCTAGATACGACACCTGTGTATGACATTGGCGCAAGCCTATGAACATTTACAATCTCCTAGATACGACACCTGTGTATGACAGGTTAATTAACTAATCACAATGTCCAGGTGTTCATTTAAGCATTGACCACAATATCCAAGTACTCATTTATACATTAGCCACGAAATCCAGGGCTCATTTATTCACTAGCCACAACATGCAGGTATTAATGTATACATTTGAGTGAGATGGGTCAACTATGACTGATCGAAATTGTCAACGCTTCTAATCGTAGCGGTTTCGAACTGAGCTCTCCGGCGTTGGACAATTCACCGCCTGAGCTCTCCGCCGTTGGACAAGTCAGCGCCTGAGCGCTCCGGCGTTGGACAATTCACCGCATGAGCTCTCCGGCGTTGGACAATTCACCGCCTGAGCTCTCCGGCGTTGGACAATTCACCGCCTGAGCTCTCCGGCGTTCGACAATTCACCGACTGAGCTCTCTGGCGTTCGACAATTCACCGCCTGAGCTCTCCGCCGTTGGACAAGTCAGCGCCTGAGCTCTCCGGCGTTGGACAATTCACCGCCTGAGAGAACGCGAACCATTAGCCGAAGAAGAATTGTATTAATTCCGTGAAGAGACGCATCGGACTAACTATTGCTAGACAGAAATGTAAAAAAGGTAAACTGTGTCAGTGAATTACGAGAAAAGAATTAATACATATTGCAACCACCGGCCTGACGCCGCAAGCTGCGGAAACGTGACACAGAAAAAAAGTAAAATGTAATCAGAAATACAAGAACAAGATTAATATCGTTTTAGTTCCATGATGTAAACACTGCACTCTCGCGTGTTAATAAATTGGTTGGTGAGAAAGTAAGTACGGAGAAGCTATGAAAGAAGCAGGAAAAGGTCTGCATTTGACAGAAACCTTTTCACACATATGCATGGGCGGTTCCAGACTCTGAAAAGGGGGGGGTACCCCTTTTCTAAAAAAGACACGCATGCACGCACGCGCCTCTGTTGATAGGGGCTTTATAAGAGGTGGCCAATATATAAATTGCAGTAGATTATGCATCCTAAATATAAACCAAATAACATGAATGTGTTTTGTTCAAATACGCAAAATATTTCACAAACTCATGTTTTTGAATTCATCACCCATTGTCTTACGAATTCAATCAATGACGAACACCTCGACACGACCAGTGTAGATTAGTGCGAATACCAGTGCATATCGCGTCCAGAAACTTGCCTCGGTCAACAACTCTATGGTCAACAACTCTATGATCAACAACTCTGTGGTCAACAACTCTATGGTCAACAACTCTATGGCCAACAACTCTACGGCCAACAACTATGTGGTCAACAACTCTATGGCAAACAACTCTATGGTCGACAGCTCTATGGTCAACAGCTCTATGGCCAACAACTCTATGGTCAACAGCTCTATGGTCAACAGCTATATGGCCAACAACTCAATGGTCAACAGCTCTATGGTCAGCAGCTCTATGGTCAACAGCTCTATGGTCAACAACTCTATGATCAACAGCTCTATGGTCAACAGCTCTACGGTCAACAGCTCTATGGCCAACAGCTCTATGGTCAACAGCTCTATGGTCAACAGCTCTATGGTCAACAACTCTATGGTCAACAGTTCTAGGTCATGCTTTGGAGTTCTCCTTTCCACTTTGGGGAGAAATTAACGAAGTTCGCCACCGCTATGACCGATGAAATCATGGTAGAAACTGTTAGTTTGAACCTGTTTGCGATGCGTACGGTACATGATTATTTGTACCATTGCTTGGCGTATTTGTCCGCATCAGTGCAGCCGCAGCATTCGTCTTCATTCGTCAGCATCATCCTATGTTTGGTCGAGCTTCTTTCGGAAGTCGAACCTGGACGAACTGATCTACTTATATAGTGAAGACTGCGCCTGTAACTGCACGCGGAGTAACCCAAGAGATCTCCAAAAATTCTTCTGCTTTTCATCTTTCAGAAAAAAGCTTAGCTGTTCTTTTTTGTTATGTCATATGATTCGACAGCGCAGATGGAATAAGTGTCTGAGTGTGTGCGCGTGTACATGTCTGAGTGTCTGCGTGTCTGCGTGTCAGCGTGTCAGCGTGTCTGAGTGTGTGCGTGTGTACGTGTCAGCGTGTCTGCGTGTCTGAGTGTGTGCGTGTGTACGTGTCAGCGTGTCTGCATGTCTGAGTGTGTGCGTGTGTACGTGTCTGCGTGTTTGCGTGTCTGATTGTCTGAGTATCTGTGTGTCTGAGTATCTGAGTATCTGAGTGTGTGCGTGTGTGCGTGTGTGCGTAAGTGCGTGCGTGCGTGCGTTCGTCGTGTGTGCGTGTATGTACATGAGTATGTACGTGCATGTCAATGATACACTGACGTTGATGTCAACTATTTTCTTAACTCAGTTTTAGGTAAACGTCAGAATACACTCTGAAACCCTGGTTCATCCCTGTGGTGGAATGCAGAGATCACATTATAGTGATTATAATGCACGTAAGAAAAATCCGAATTTTACGCACCACTTTTCATCACCGGCACACGCTTTGTCGATCGACAAAGGGAGAACAACTCGCGCAACGGTAGTGCTTAGTAGAAGCCTTCTCAGTCGTCGCGACGCATCAGACGAGCCATCCGTTATTGCAGAGCCTAGT
Source organism: Lamellibrachia satsuma (assembly GCA_033239005.1). NCBI lineage: Eukaryota > Metazoa > Annelida > Polychaeta > Sabellida > Siboglinidae > Lamellibrachia > Lamellibrachia satsuma. The sequence continues at coordinate 28,113,347 of BSQZ01000001.1, read as the reverse complement.
ATTCCGTCTCCATCGAGTGCATTCGCTTCTGACCTATAGCGCAATCGCAACGGTCATAATACATCGTCGACAAATCGCTATCGGGGGGTCGCCGTTGACGTTCCCATGGGAAATCTTCCCGGAGTAAATTGCGCGAATTTATGCGCAATTATTACAATATCTGTCGTCCGATTTTTATCTGTTTACGTTTTTGAAGCGACTTCTGCGCGCAGCAAACAATAAAGATAGCGTCGCTTTTTCAAATGCGATTTACGCATAATTTGTACTGTGTATTCGGTTGATTCTGGAAAAAAAATTGCAATAAGTGTAATTTACGGACAACAATGCCTTGAGACGTAGCTACGTCTGGGAACACTATAAAGGTTAAAGAAAATCGCGTCTATCATAACAGCTGCAAGCGACCACACCCACGTTACGGCTACCCTGGTGTCAAACTTGACAAGTCGCTCAAATGCCAGCTCGCACACGCTGTTAACGTACTATTCAGTTTCCAACGGAACAGCGCGAAACGTGACGATGACGGCAGGTCGTAATTGACGGCGTCTAAGAAAACAAACAGACACGCAGTTTCGACGTTTATTGTTACCACTACGTCTCCAGCAGGGACGCGATTGTACTTATCACGTTGACGCATTGCGTCATATAAGCGATCACTCTTGCGCGGTTCTGCGCAGCGACGTTACGACTGATGGTACGTGGCGACGTCTTTACAATTCAATAAACACGTACACGGCTGTAAACGTGACTATTTTACGGCTACGTTAGTAATCGTACCAGAGTTTACGCCGTTCCACAATGCTTCAGTTGACGTACGGTCGTCAACGTAACCCAGCAGATCAGACGTAATAGTAATATTGTGTCTAGACACCTGTTTAAGTTATAGAACTTTCGCCCGTTGTTTTTATATGCAAATATTAATTTCTAACTAGCGTGTGCGTGCGTGCGTGTGTGCGTGTGCGTGTGTGGACTTTTGTCTGACATAAACCAGCCATCATCCTGGGCTGACGACTAGGTTTCACCAACCAGAAGCTACGAAACAATTAAGCCGAGCTCTGACGTAACGTCCCCTGCAGTCTGCACGACGCAATACTGAAGCTCACACAGTACACGAGCATTGAGCGGATGGAATTCATCGCCAGTTGCATCATGAATCCTACACCCACACACGCGCAACGGCAGGAATTCTCTAGTATCGAATCCGGGACGAATCATTATTATTATAGTGCACATCTACGAACACAGCTTTTCGCAACACAGGATATACGTCTGTGAAGGAACTGTCGTGTAACTGTCTTACTTCATGCTACACAGACCACTGGACACAGGCCGTTAGGACATGCATCCAGATCTTTTGATTATATCGCAAACGTACTTACACTCAAAATTGGCAGTTTTCGCAAAATATTAAAACGGGAATGACACCACAAAAATCACTACGCATCTTTTACTCAGTTTCTTAATGATACGTCTCACTGCCAACGGTCCGTCGTTTCAAACGTACCAACAGTGCTGGCTGAATATAGTCCTTTCTCAGCGAATGCGATGACTGAAATCGACTTACGTACAAATGTTCGGGCGCTACATTAGAAACGGTAAATGCGGTCAGACCGCGACTGCTAGCTGCCATCTGAAATCCGATGTGGCGTCGACACTTCGGCACGTTTTCGCTGCGGGTCAACGGAACAGTTAGACCGGGAGCACAGAGCTTTTATTTATATAAACGACGCCAAAAGGTTTGCCCCATCGACTGAAGGGACCACCCTCAAAAATGCATTGCTGCAGGGTTTTGGGTGTTGGGTGGGGGGTTGCCCCCGAAATCATCCATCGAAGGGGGGCAAAAAAGTACATTTATTTATGGGAATGACGCCAAGTCTAAAAACAGTGCCAAGTGTTCCATTGGTGTGCCCTAAGTGACCAATGTCAGCAATTTTAGGTGGGACCTTCCCCCTGCCAGCAACCCCCAAAGGGTGAGAACGGGGGGGGGAGCAATTTATTTTGGGAATGATGCCAAGGCTAAAAGCAGTGTCAAATTTTCCCTTGGGGTTCCCTGAGTACGGAATGAACAGTCAACAATTTTAGGTTGGGTCTTCCCATGTCAGCAACCCCCAAAGGGTGAGAAAGGGATATTTTTAAAGAATGGCCTAAGGGTAAATAACAGTGTCACATCTTCCATTTGGGTTCCCTGAGTACGGAATGACCATTGCCCGGAATTGTATGTAGGCTTTATCCCTACCAGCAACCTAAACCCCCCAGTCCCAATGGTTATTACTTCCATTGCAGTTATCGTGGGTACATCATTTGATCTATCAATGATGATCTCGATGAGAAGAGTCTTTACAGAAACACAACGTTGTTTGGTTCTGACAACTATTTTAATACTACCAAGTAACAAACGCACACATCTATGAATTCGACGAACACAGCGCCGACACCACTATATACAACACAGCGCCGGCACTACTATATACAACACAGAGCCGGCACTACTATATACAACACAGCGCCGACACCACTATATACAACACAGCGCCGACACCACTATATACAACACAACGCCGGCACTACTATATACAACACAGCGCCGGCACTATTATATACAACACAGCGCCGACACCACTATATACAACACAGCGCCGACACCACTATATACAACACAACGCCGGCACTAATATATACCACACAGCGCCGGCACTACTATATACAACACAGCGCCGGCACCACTATATACAACACAGCGCCGGCACTACTATATACAACACAGCGCCGGCACCACTATATACAACACAGCGCCGGCACTACTATACGACAGCACAGTACAAAGTGATCTTGCTAAAAGGCTTTCCAATGAAACACTTGGTTTCTGTATAACTAAAAAAGGAACTCGACAACGTGTACAGTCATTGTTCATTGTCCAATTATATATTCGTAAGGAAAACAGCATTGCTATTGCACTTATTGTTCTAATGAATGCATTAGATGTCATCACTGTCCTCGCTCCATGCATTGCCTGACTCGTCATCTACTGACGTCGCTCCCACGCTGTCCCCATCGCCCACAGCAGTGGCTGCGGCGGAGTCGAAGAGTGCTCTAGTCATGATCCAAGCAGTTGTCAGTCTTGTTCGATCCAAGCAGTTGTCAGTCTTGTTCCATCCGTAGTCGGTTGTACTCGCCTCATCAGTCGGATCAGTCTGGTCGGCCCTCTTCCAGATCCTTGCACAAAGTGGGCCCTTTTGATGTGATTGACAAGCATCTTGGTGCGTGGGGAAAAGAGGCACAGTTAATCTTCTTTATTCTGGCCAGGGATCCCTCTCATTGCTACCGCTCATGCGCATGAACACCCTGTACCTTGCCTCGTTGATGTCGGAGGTTTTGAAACCGTACAGGAAGCAGACACAAGGAGGTGACAGCTGGAACGTCGACAAGCCTAAGAAGAATGGCGAGGACGTCAGTATGAGTGGACCGGAGGAAACGCTGTTTGCATAGAAGGCAATCAGGGTGTCGGGTGAGGGTGTCGGGTGAGGGTGCCGGGTGAGGGTGTCGGGCAAGGGTGTCGGGTGAGGGTGTCGGCCTCCTCGAGTCGACCTTCAAGGTAATTGGGTACTTATGTTTGCAGCATTTCGCCTTTGTTGGTCTTCATCGCATTTACCACCACGTGATATATATACTGTCCTGCGATTGGCCAGTATTGCGGCTTATTTCATTCCTCCACGAGGAAACGTGTAAACACTTCCCTGAATGCTCTACGTTTTGGGAACTCGGACCCACTCTACCCCTGGGCCTGGTCGGGTCCAATGATGATAAATGTGCGATGATACATTGATCTACGCAGCTGTCGCTCCGAATTTGATCAATGGTGAGAAGTACTTGCCGAGTACCCGGGGATTTATTCACCACGACTGGAACACACTTTCATCAAACGATCTCTGGCCACGACTGCACATCTTCACTTGCTGTTGACTTGCAGCACGGTTTCACGTACGTGGATGCCGCCATCAATCACTGTTTTATCAATCGCGTCATTCCATTAAATGAATACTCCTTTTCTAACCCCGTTGGGGGGTTGCTGGAGGGGGAAGCCCCCACCTAAAATTGCGGGCACTGGTCCTGTCGTATTCAGGGGATCCTAAGGGAAGATTTGACACTGTTTTTAGCCTTGGCGTCATTCCCATAAATAAATGCCCCTCTTTTCACACCCTTTGTGGGTTGGTGGCGGGGGAAAGCCCACCTAAAATTGCTGGCATTGGTCATTCTATACTCGGGGAACCCCAATGAAAGATTTGACACTGTTTTTAGCCTTGGCGTCATTCCATTAAATAAATGCCCCCTTTTCTCACACTTGGGGGTTGTTGGCAGGGGGACGCCCCGACTGAAATTGGTGGCATTGGTCATTCCATACTCAGGGAACCCCGCAGGAACGTTTGTCATCTTTTTTATCCTTCGCATCATTCCATTAAATAAGCGTCATTCCTTTACGTAAGTGACCCTTTCGCACCCTTTGGGGGTTGCTGGCGGGGGAAGGCCCCACTTAAAATTGCTGGCATTGGTCATTCCATACTCAGGGAACCCCGAGGAAAGATTTGACAATGTCTTAGCATTGGCGTCATTCCTATAAATAAATGCCCCCTTTTTCGCATCGTTTGGGGTTGCTGGCAGGGGGAACCCCCACATAAAATTGCTAGCATCGGTCACTCCATACTCAGGGAACCCCAAGGTAACATTTGGCACTGTTTTTAGCCTTGGCACTATTCCCATAAATAAATGTACTTTTTTGCTCCCTTTGATGGGTGATTTCGGGGGTAACCCCACCAGCTCAGACCCGGCAGCAACGCATTTTAGGGAATATCGGGGGATCCATTCAATCAAACTCTATGGAAACATTTGACACCATTTTTTCTTTCGCGCCAGTCCATAATTTCGGAGTCATTCTGTTAATTAAATGCCCCTTTTCTCACCTTTTGGGGGTTGCTGGCAGGAGGAAACCCCCACCTAAAATTACTGACATTGGTCATTCCGTTGTCAGGGATCCGCGTGGGAACATTTGACACTGTTTTACCCTTGACGCCATTCCCATAAATAAATGTACACTTTTGCCCCCTTTGACGGGTGGTTTCAAGCCCAGACCCGACAGCAACGCGTTTTTTCGATGTCGGATGGTAGTCCCTTCAGTCCGTGGAGTCAAACCTCTTGGCGACGTTCACATAAATAAAAGCTCTGGGCTCCCAGTCCAAGTGTAGTGACATTGCGTTTCACCCAGTAGACCCGATCAAGGCGTGTGATAACCTGCTGCGTTTTGGGCGCCACAAGAAATTTGTGGCAATAATCACACAATTCACGATGGTGAACGTGTACAGACCTGAAACATTCTCAATTAGAACCGGATTGAAACGAGGTTGCGTCATCGCGTCCGGAATTAATACCGTGTTCCGTGCTTCTTTGCTGTCATAATTTATAACCTCAACGAATACCCGCGATGATGGCATACGAATACCCGTGATGATGGCATACGAATACCCGCGATGATGGCATACGAATACCCGCGATGATGGCATACGAATACCCGTGATGATGGCATACGAATACCCGCGATGATGGCATACGAATACCCGCGATGATGGCATACGAATACCCGCGATGATGGCATACGAATACCCGCGATGATGGCATACGAATACCCGCGATGATGGCATACGAATACCCGCGATGATGGCATACGAATACCCGCGATGATGGCATACGAATACCCGCGATGATGGCATACGAATACCCGCGATGATGGCACACGAATACCCGCGATGATGGCAAACGAATACCCGCGATGATGGCATAAGCAAGAAGAAGAAAACCTCGCGCAATCACACGGAGGAATGTAGGTTCAATATCGCACTGTGGGATGCTATTTACTCTACGACGGCGACGCAGAAATATGGAACCCTTCAAGAGGCTAATGTGATTGCGTCATTTTCGCTAAAACCGAACAACGCCGTAATTTGATAATTAGAATAATACATAATATAGACGTCATCAGACCACGTGTCATATCACAAACAAGTTGGGCTTGAATTATTATTGAACTGTTACAGTAAAATAGTATCATGCTTCTTTGCATAATTCCAATATGGCTCTGCATTATGCCACGCTGTAATTACTGCGCCAAATAAATCTGTTCGTGAATTTTCATTTGTCGTTTGTAAAGCCGTGCAAATTGCGGCTGCACGGAGTGAACGTGGAGTGAACGTGGAGTGAACGTGGAGTGAACGTGGAGTGAACGTGGAGTGAACGTGGAGTGAACGAAATTGTGCAAGATTTGAACCTATCAGGATAACTCAAACCCAGGTTCAAACCCTTGACTGAGAGTCCGACATTCCAACCACTGCGCCTCCGCGTTCCACACGAAAGACGAGATAACCTTTCAAATAGCCTATTATGATATTCTGCGACGTTTGCAATAGTTGGTTCACATGCATCTATACTTAATCACACAGTAAAGACCAGAACAAAGATTAACCACTCTTCAGTAATGTCAGCGTCGACTACGTAGGACTACAAAGAATGCTGACGTCAGATGCAAATTGTCTCTGAGGTTCGCAACTATTGCGTCATGCAATTACTTTTTTTGCATCGCGTAAGTTGATAACGTCCGACAGTTGTGTCGCAGTCAGCGTTCATTGAATTATGTAGTTCTCGCCAAGATCGCCTATAATTGTTTATTTTCTTCGGCATCTATACTACTCAATAGGAGATCATTAGGTCATTAGGCTGCGTTAGATAGTGTTTATCGCGTGTGAAATCATAACCTACAAGGATTTCAACGGATGTGTCTGTCGATCATGCAAATGGAATAACATAATACCGATCGCATAAACGAAATATATAACCATTCACACATAGGTGGCTCGCGAGTTCCTTCCGTTCCGACCAGGCTATCACTTTCCGCGTGAATTATAGGAAATGTACGGATGCAAATTAATGCGCGTAACCCATTTGCACACATAACGTCTTCGAAAAGTTGTACGAAGCACAAAGTAGTTCCCTTACTTTGCAAAGTTTAAAATGGCTCGATTACTTGATTGCGCTTGTACACATAGAAACAATGTGGCGACGTTCCCAGATTTCTTTCAAAAATCTACTCGTTTTATGTTGGCAAAGTTTATAAATGGTTATTAATTGGTGGATATGTTTACAGTTTAACAACAGCGCTGAGAATTAGGATTTAAACTTTATAAAACTCCCAGATTGGATCAAATCTTTTCTATCCAACCGCAAACAGAGAGTTTCAGTTAACGGTGCCCTGTCGGACATCACAGATGCCACATCTGGTGTCCCACAGGGTTCAGTTCTAGGACCTGTCCTCTTCTTACTCTACATAAATGACATAAACGGGAACATCAAATCTTCTATACGCCTCTTTGCAGATGATAGTATTATATATCGTAAAATTTCTTCCAAAACCGACCAAGAAATTCTCCAAACTGACCTAAGCCAACTCCAAACATGGTCAGACAAATGGCAAATGGAATTTAATGTATCTAAATGTGTCCACCTTCCACTAACAAACAAAACCAAACCTAGCCCACACAAATACTCGCTTTTTGGCCAGCCATTATCCACTGTATCCAGCCACTCATATCTCGGAGTAAAATTGGATTCCAAATTAACCTGGACAAATCACGTCACTGACATAACTTCAAAATCTTCGAAATATTTAGGCATGATTAAACGAACTCTTGGCCCATGTAAACCCGAAGTTAAACAAACAGCCTACAACATGCTAATCGGGCCAAAACTCGAGTACTCGTCACCCATATGGAATCTCCACACCTTTTCACAAGTTAAAAGCCTTGAAAGAGTACAACACTCTGCTGCCAGATTTGTTAAAAATGATCACAGATGGAACACAAATCTAGCAGATCTAATTACTGCCCTTGGATGGTCAACCCTCGAGCGAAGACGCATTATTAAACAAGCCACAACCTTCTACAAAATTCTAAACAACATTATTGAGATCACCCCCCCCCCTCCAGGCGTACTAACCCGCTCTCGAACCCGTGGACAATACATAGCCCCCAGGTATCGTATAAATGCAATTGTCTTTTCATTTTATCCCCGAGCCATTCGCATATGGAATATGATTCCACCAAAATTGCCAACATAAAAAACCCAAAATCATTTCACGAAGCTATTATGGAACTCCCTTTCACCACACCTCCTCACCTAAACTGCCTTTAAAACACAGTGCTCAGCGCAAACTTATCCATGGTGTGGGTATGGAGGTTGTCTATGCGTGCATTTGAAAAAGCAGCGACAGTATCCATACGCATAACCAACCTATTAAAAATTTTCGTTTAACATCCTATACATAAAATAAATAAAACTATCAGATAAAACCATTTCAGCAACATTAATGATACTAGTCTTTTAGTCGAATGTACCACCCACAGCGCATGCGCACAGTCCACAAAACTCCTGCGTTAGCCCAAGTTTGGGCTGTTTGGAGTACACCACTTGAGACTTGAGACTTGAGAATGGAGAGTGTTGTTTATTACGAGAACACGTGTATGTGATATGTTTGACCAATAAGGCTAATGGAACT